>CM040621.1:81423159-81629672 GCA_022817965.1 Solanum lycopersicoides | reverse complement strand
AGAGTACAACTATAATTAGAAATTTAATAATTAAGAGTATAAGGAAAATACAATTAGCAACCATCACAACAAAAAAAAATTATCAAAGAAATCTTAAACTAATGAAGCTAGCTACTTTATATCAAAGCAACAAAATATAGATTCCAAAGATAATAGTAGTTTCACATTACTAAAACAAGATCATACAATAAAAGAGGGTGCATCATTATAACATTACATTGAAATAAAACCACAAAGTCTCATAAAGTACTACTAATTGTTCAAAACAAAACAACACAAAATTAAAATACAAAGATGCAAACCACAACTTTTATTTTAAGGAGTCTAATAATTAACTTTCATTTTTTGACATTATTATTGTCACCTGAGTAATTTCCATTTTGACCTTGTCACCTGTTGCAGGGACCTTCTTCTTCCTTGGGTACTATGGGAACTAGTGCTCTTGGATCCACACCATTCACAGGGATAAGACCCTATAACAAAATATAAAAAATAAATCAATGAATAAATTGAATGATTTTTAAAGCATACATGCTTTTATGAGTTGTTAAAATTGTATTTTCCGCTGTGTAATAATACTTGTTCATTATAGAATTTACATAATTCGGTAAGAAATTATAATATAACGGTAGTTTTACTATATTATTATTTGAATATAATAATGATAAGAGTAAATTAGGAACTAAGTGTAAAATTATACATTGATTTCATAAAGTAGACAAGTAGTGTTGGACATCCCAAAATAATATAGTAAACAACTATTGTTGGACAGAGGAAGTATATTTTAGGAAAAAATGTCTGAAATATATCCGAACTTTGACCGAAATTGTTGTTACGATACCAAACTTTGAAAAGGACCTTTTACCCTGTGCGCTATTTAATAGTGTATTTTAAAGGTATATATATGCTCACGTGGACATAAAAATATTGCATAATTATAAATAGCAATGTGTCCACGTGGACACATATATACCTTTAGAATACACTATTAAATAGTTCTGGAGTAAAAGGTCCACCATAAAGTTTGATATCGTAACAACAATTTTGACCAAAGTGAAAGCATTTTTCAAACCTTTTTTCCTATATATTACTAGTGTATAAATACTCCACCTGTTTCTATTTATATGCCGTTCTTACTAAAAATAAATGGTTACTAATATCTGTTATTTCACAAAATCAATACATATATAAAACTATTCTTAAATTTTGATAAAATAAAGATTTTCAGCGAGTACACGATATATTTGAATTTAAATGAATAGATAAATGTAGAAGTAGCATCCGAAAAAGTTGATAATAAGAAATTAAGACTAATTTTTATAATCAATAAAATAGAAATTCACAGTGAGTTCACGATAAATATAGAACAAACATGTGATATAATGATCGAAATGTACTCCACAAAATTACCGTTTATGTCATTTATAAGATTTTATCGTTTATAAGAATGATTATAACGTACTCGACAAAATTATCGTTTAAAATTTTGTCGTTTATAAGAATGTTCATAAAGTACTCGACAAAATTATCGTTTATGTCATACAAAAAGTTTTTATCGTTTATAAGAATGATCATAAAGTACTCGATAAAAAAGTCTCAAAAGTACTCGGAATTTTGTTTAGTTGTTTTATAAATATAGAACACAAGCCCTAGTTTATAATATGTCACAACATTTCCTCATTTTGATTAACTTCTTTGCAAAGCCCTAATTTAGTATATTTTGATTTCTTAATTATGTATGACACTTACTTTAGGATTTTGTCTAATTTAAATTCGAACTACGTAAAATTCATTAAAAAAACATGTGCTCTCTAATAGGATATTTTTCATTCACCGAAACTCGGATAAAAAAACCTAGGGTTTCCACTACGTACATGCTTATTAGCTTCATCGACCTGATTCTTAAAGAATATTTCACATCATTAATTTAAAAGTTAAACTAACCACACAAATAAACTGCTTGATAGTCTAATCAAGTTTTATAGGGGCTAAAAGTGTTTTTTAGATAATATTTATTTTTAGAAAGTAAAGTGTATGATCAAATATTTTCAAAAGGTCTATTGAAAAAATTGCACTTCGAACTACTTTAAACTCAAAAGTATTATTAAAATTTATTGGCCAAACATACAGTGTTTTTCATTAAAAAAAATTTTAAAGAAAAAAGAAATTACACAAAACATATATTAAGCTACAAATTTGACCAAACAGACTATTATCTTGAAATTAAGTTTTAATTTATTTTATGAAAGAAAACTACCCCGACACCTTTTGTTAATGTATTTTAAGATCTTTAAATTTACCAATAGAAGAAAAAAAAGATTAATTAATGGGAAATCTTCGGAATTAAATGATATATCTGAACTGTTATAGTTACAACATTTATGGCTTTAGGGACCTTATCATTTTTATCTAGAAAACTAAAAGAATTTCACCTACATCTAGTCAAAATCGTTTTGTACAGAGACGGATTTAAAATATTATATATGAATTTTTAAAAGTTCAATAATTTTTATATATATAAATTTTATATTAAGATTGAGAAATTTATTAATTAATGAGAATTCAATAATTAACAAAGTTAGCTTTTGATCCAATAGTAGAAATGAAACTTTGCTTAAACTTTATTACCATTCCCAAATGAGGGTTTGGTTCCCCTTCTACCCTTAAAATAGAGATTCTTTTTAAAAAAAATTGAAATCCCTCAAAGCACACAAACTTTAAAATCAAAATCCTTCTATTACTTTTGTAGCCATCTCTAAAAATAAAAGATTAGAAATACATAAATTTTAAAATCTAAATCTGTCCGGATTTAATTCCCCTTTACACTCAAAATAGAAATTCATAAAAAAAAATTGAAATTCCTCAAAATGCATAAACTTTAAATCAAGATCTATCTCTTACTTTATAGTCATCACTTCAAATAAAAAATTGAAATTTCATAAATTTTAAAATCTAGATCCGCTCCTTACTTTTATAACCGTCATTAAGAAAGGAAAATTTTTAAAATAAAAATTAAAATCACTGAAAACACAAACTTGAAAATCTAGATCCGTCCCTCACTGTTATAGCCGTCACTAAAAAAAATGAAGATTCTTAAAAAAAAAAAATTAAAATAACTGAAAACACAAACTTTAAAATCAAGATCCAACCCTCACTTTTATAGCCATCACTAAAATAAATATCAAAATCATTTCTCATTAATTTTAGACTTTGTTTAAAGCTGTTATAAACAAACAAAAAACACATAGACTAACACACACCAAATGTTAGAAAGCAAAAATAAAAAGAAGAAGAAACTAAACACATATATACACTCATATATATGTTACCTTCAAAAAAATCTTTGTAGCTTCCTCATGAGTATTAGTTTTGATGATATGCATAGCCGTCTCCTGAAATCAACCAAACAACAATAAATCAAAACACATCTAAGAACGCGTTCGCGCTTCTCATATGTATATCAAAACATACCCTAAATTCATTGAGTTGTTGTTCATTCAAAGTCTTAGGCTCTTCAATGTAGTGTGGTGGTGATGGTGGTGGTGTTGATTCTGGTGACGATAGTGGTGATAGTGGTGGAGAGTAATCCATAAAGATAGACAAATTGATTATTAGAGGAAGAAGAAGATGTGATGAAGAGGTGAAGAAAAGTTTTGATTTTTATGGAGGAAGTGAAGAGAAAGGACAATTAAAAGGGACGTGGCATACGTTACAAATGTGAATTATACTTGTCACCATGCATGCATTGCATTGCTATTATTATTTTTCATTTTATTATCAACAAATACTACTAAAAAGAGTCCAAAAAATTTCCATACGTTTCTTATTTGCTAGCTAGCAAAGCAAAGCAAGCTAAGTACTTCTTCTTCACTTCTATCTCACAATAATCACACACACTCCCAACGACTTTTGGTTTTTGTTATTTTTTTGTTTTTAGTTTACACTATATCTCTCTCTCCTAGTGTGAATAGCTTGTTTTATTTGGGAAACATTGGAAATAGAGAACTAGAGGGTTCTAAAACTTGGATTTATCTTATGAGTTTAATTTGAGTGAGTTAATTAATTAATTATATGGAGAAGATTTTTACTTTGATTAGGAAAGGGGTTGGTGATTTCCTTATATGGGTTTGGGTAACTTTTTTCTCTTAAGCTAGTTTATAGGGTTGAGTTATGTCTGAGATTTATCATTGTCGGATGAAAATGGGATTGATGATCTCTTTAATGATATTATATTTGGGTAATCATTTCTTCTTAAGTTAGTTTTTAGGTTAGGGTGCCCAAGATCTATTTACATCTGATGAACAAGAGATCGGTGATCTCCTTATATAGTCTTGGGAAATTCTTCCCTTATAAATTGGTTTTTGAGATTTGAGTTAGAACTGCTATCTACTTTCTTCAGAGTTGAATCTAAAATTTCTCGGAAATGGATGTACGACTAAAAAAAAGAAGGAAAAATGTATTAAGTGAGAATTCCCAAGTGTACTCTAGGTAAATAATTCAATATCCAGCTAAATGCACCATTTAGCCTTCTTGTAGTATGGATGCCAGAAGATAATATTATACCAATACTAAAAGATATATACAAAAAATATCTAGTTTTACAAAGAGACCGCAAATTTATGTGTCTCGTTTTTAACCTATAGATTCGCCCATAATTTCATTACATATTACCAGAGATGAATCATCTCGATTCTTGCATTTATCTTACAAGTTTGATTTAAGTTTATGCACTATATATATATTGATAAAAGAAATAGGCATAATACATGAATAGGCTATTTAACTTGGTTTTAGCTTATATTTGTGCTTCTTAATTTTGAGTATGCACAAGTAGACACTTAAATTTGCACAAAGTTGAACCAATAAATACAGGTATCCTACATGGGATCCTACAGAGCAATTTGTGTCTTACGTGGTGTCCTACGTGTGTATTATGTCACGTTGGATTTATTTGTCTACTTGTTGAACTTTATACAATTAATTTAAATGTTACTTGTGCACAATCAAAGTAGAAGGGCATAATAATGAGATGAGGTCAAGTTAAAGAGTTCGTATATGTATTATATATTCCAAAGAAATATTTACACCTTCAAAATAAGAATTCAAAAATAGCCTTAAACCAACCCAACTCTCTCAAGAGTGTCAACTATCAATCATCTTTAATCTTAAAATAGTCAAAGTCTAAACGAGTTATTCTCCATTATTTATAGCTTAAATGAACTATTAAATATATATGCTTAATGAAATAAGGGGTTTCATCATAAGAACAAAGATTTGTTTGAAGAAAGCTTATTTGCACACATAGCCCTTTTTCATATTCCAAGTATCTTTTAAGTGGAGACTTATACTTCCACTTTAGTGTGTTCTTGAGTCTCAGACCTTCATTCTAATCATTAGAACAAGAGTTGCTAAATAATAAAGTACCCCTTTAGAACCCCTTTCAACATGTGATATACTCATAACACAAGAATGAGCATATATAATAGTGATAAACAATTTTGCTCATGAAATTTGGTTTCATTAAGAAACTTTGGATAACATGAAAAAATGGAAAAGTTATAGTTATACCTATAAAGGGTCGGAGCTTTAATTACCTGTATTCCTTCATTTCTTCTCTATCAACTTCAACAATATAAACCTCCAATTTAGATACTTCTGGACGATTCGAAAAAAAAATAGTTACTTATATATCTCAATACTTTATATTGTTCAGAGGCCTCGCTAATGCAAGGAAATTTATGTAATGTTGTGTGATACATCTTAATAAATAAAGGGTCAGAAGTTAAAAGATTATACTAACGTTTACATACAGGGCAGCGACGGTGGTGCTCGTCAGAGATCACCGATTCGCAATAGAGTAAGAGAGAGACAGTACCGGTCAGTGGAGAGGAGAACGAGGCGGGCCCACAATAGATGGTGCTCGTCAGAGATCACCGATTGAGTCTAAAGATTTAGTTGATGAAGAGTTAAGTAAAGGGTCCACAATACAAATGCATACAACTACGACGATCCGTCAGAGAATTTTACAATTTTAATACACCAAATCAAGCAATATATAAGAAATTATATATGCATGGAAGTATAACCATATACTACAAGCATTATTACTACATTCTATTAAGATTATTTTTATGCGCTCTACCAAATAATCTTTAAGTAAATAGAGAGACTAATAATAATAGCGACAGAAATAGTTACTATTTTATTTTTTATAAAATAGGAATAAGATCTATGCATCTTTAAGTAAATAGGGAGATTAATAATGATAGCGACAGAAATACTTACTATTTTTTTTAAATAGAAATAATATCTATCTGCACATTATTATTTTTTCAGGTTTCAATTCTTTGACAATTGAATTAAGGGAAAACGACATTTTTGTCCTTTTGTTATGACTATATTCTTATTTTAGTTCTCGTGTTATCTAACTTAGCATTATTAACCTTCAATTATATC
Organism: Solanum lycopersicoides; assembly: GCA_022817965.1. NCBI lineage: Eukaryota > Viridiplantae > Streptophyta > Magnoliopsida > Solanales > Solanaceae > Solanum > Solanum lycopersicoides. The sequence goes on along the minus strand of CM040621.1, from coordinate 81,623,216 downwards.
AAGTAAGTGATTTTAGTCCTTCAACTTATAGATTCAAAAAAAATTAACAGAGAGTTCACTGCTAAAAGGGATAGTTTGGGTATTTCCATTTTAATTTTCTCTCTTTGAAGTTTGAAGAACAAGCTAAGTCTTCCCTGTATTTATCTAGAAGAACAAGCCCGTTGATTTGACCTACAAAACCAACTTGATAGACATTAGCCCTCCCTCTCATACCGACGAACGATAAATTATGCAACAAATGATTATTATTTTTTCTGTTTTCTCAAGCAATTACTTTAAAATATCCGAATTACCCCTTTTAGCAGTGAACTCTCTGTTAATTTTTTTGAATCTGTTAGTTGAAGGATTAAAATCACTCACTTGATATAATTAAAGGTAAATAGTGCTAACTTAAATAACATAAGGACTAAAATAAAAAATTAGCCTTAACATAGGGACTAAAAATGTCATTTCCTCTTGAATTAATTATGAGTTAAAATTCTTAGCCTAGTAATTGACAGGTCATGGGTGTATTAATTAATGAGATATACTTGAGAATTAAAATCCAGACAATATATGTTTGTCCAACTAATGATGGAATTTTCATCGTTAGTGCTCATTAGAAAACACACACACAAAAATATCGTGAGATAGTCTTTAATCATAGATTTAAAATTTGATTTCAATTTTTTTTAAATGAAGTTTATATTTTAGAGAACTATTAGTATTTTTATTTGGCATTAATTCAGTATAAGTGAAATTGTAGAATTGAAATTACAAATAGTAACACTAAAACCCATGATAAATTGTTTTTGATAAAGTTATTATTTCAAATTTGGGGGAAATTGTGTGTATTCACAAGTTTCTTTATATAGATAAATTAATAGCATAAAATAAATATATATTTTAATTATACACGGCCTGAGGTTTTAGATACTGAGACTAATTCATTTAATTAAAGAATATGATATATTTTAAGTAGTTAACTTATATGCGTATATTTTGAGAACACAAAAAAATCTAAAATCCATATAAAAAATATCTAATAAATATAATATGTCATGCATTAAAATACTTATTATATTCAATTATAAATTTAATTAAGTGTCAAAACTAAATTTGCTTTCGAGGGATTTTCAACCTATTAAGCCAAAAATTAAATATATGAGAGGGTTTGGATTTCTCAGAATTGGCTTTTGTATATATGAATATGATAGATCTACACATATGCTACATCACCAATAACTAGAACAAAGGGTTTATAAATCAGTCTCAAAATAAGTATCAAGTTAATAAAAAAAATATTATTTTAAAATTTATTTTAAAAATTCAATATAAAACTTAGTATGTTCTTCCAATTATACTATACTCTATCTTTTTCATAGTATTCAATTTCTATAAAATCGCTCATTTTATACTATTATTTTTAAATTAATTGATCTTTAATTTTTATCTTTCAAATGGACTGATTTTTAAACTTTGCCTTTTAGCAAACAAACTTATGTCTAATGATGCGTAAGTTTTTTAAATACTGAAGTTATTTTTGAGTATAACTTCTAAAGTATTATGATACGAAAATATAATTATCTCCACATTATTATCAATCCCTCGAAAAAGTTATTTGTTAATTGATACCGATTTGAAACTTTAAAGTAAAAACCAGCACAAAAAGGGCCAAAGTGCAAATGTTCTGTTTGGGCTGGAAATGAAACAACTTTGGGCCTATTGATTAATGAGGTTTATGTTCAATATGATTGGGCTGGGCTTAAAAGTGGCTGAGATATTGGACTTAGACATAGGGTGTGTTTGCTATCGAGAAAAATATTTTCCAGAAAATGTTTGTCAATTTTTTCATGTTTAGTTGGTCAATTTTCTCGGAAAATAAATTTCTTAGAAATGAGGAAATTGACTTCCACAATAGAAGTAGGAAAAACAAGTCCTTTAAGAGTTAAGTCACATTTCAAGTTTATTTTATGCTTCGTATCCACCTAATTCTCCCAAGTCCCGACCCTCACATCTTGACCATCTCACCCCCACCACCACCACCACCCATTCCTCATCCCATTTTGAGTCTCAACTTCACTGAATCTTGCTAAATAACATATAAATGTTTTCGCAGTAATATTTTTGCGCTTATTCATCAAACACGAGAAACTAATTAAGAAATCTACTTATTATTTTTTTTCTTTAGAAAATATTTTTTAGGAAATCATTTTTCATGGGATATATTTCCCTTTACACTAAACACATATGTCTAATCAAATTAAGACACTGAAACGAAACGAAGTGAGTATAACCTTAATATTGACAAATTAGACACCTTATATTTTCTTGTGGATGTTAATTTTGTCATGTTATTAATCTGGAAAAATTGGAGGAACATACTAATTAAGGTGGGATGAGATACATAAATGCGTTACTCATAAACTATGATTTTTTTATACTCAAAATACAATTTTCATATAAATTGCTAAGTCAAATCAATGATTTTTCACTTGTATATTTATGTATAAAATTGCAGTTTTAGCCACTTAAATCTCATGATTCCGTGGATAAAATTCAATAGAATTAACACCTAATCAACATATTGACATAATGGACTTTAAATTTGAGGTAAATTAAAAGCCCAACTATCAGAAGACAGTCTTTGCAAATTACCTCTAAATCACATTGCAAACCTGTTGGAATATTCAAAAAAAAAAAAAAAAAAAAACGAAATCGTCTTGATTAAATTTTGACCTTGGTCAACTCAATTTTCTTAAATCACCTGAATGGTCCAAATCATTCCCGATCCCCTCAAGATCTATGCAAATCATTCGACTAAGTCATAAATCACCATCCAAACCTGATTTCTTGATGATTTCATTTGTGGACACGTAAGTCATCCGAATAGTTCAAATCATCTCCGATCCCCTCAGGATCTAAGCAAGTCATCCGACTAAGTCATAAATCATGATCCAAACCTGATTTCTTTATGATTTCATTTGTGGACACGATCACCCAACCTCAAGAGATAAACATCGATTTTGTGATTAGTTAAAATTTATAATTATATGTTGTCCACATACATGCAAGTTTTATAATCTTTGGCTATTTACTTTGTTATTGTTTAACAAACTCGAGTTTCCAAAATGTTGTGCTAAGACTTATCTAGAATATTATGACATGTACCATGCAATTGGCTCATTTTATTCTATTACTTTAGGAGCAAAAAATAAACCAACATTATATTAATGACCATATAAATGCACACAACATATATAGGTGATGATAGTTGAGAGGTGCAATTAAAATACAAGTTGTTGTAATTTGTTAAAGAGTGTTGGCTCCATCAAAAAGGGATTCAAAGTATAGAGTCCTTATGTGATTAATTCAGCATCATTTCCCACTTGTTTAGTCATGTCATTATTTTTCGTCAAGTATTAGCAAAATGGAACTTTTTTGTTTTACCATCAAAACTTATGTAAGATGAATTCGATTTCTTCTTTTTTTCCAGTCGGGATCTTTTATAAAGAAACTTTCTATTTTGAAAAAGTAGAGGTAATGTATGTATACGTTAATCTGTTTTTAGATTCCACTTAAGAAATCATACTAAATTATTTTTGTTGTTGGATTGAATTTTTTCACCCTTAATCAGAAAGGTCTCAGGTTTAGCCCTGAGAATGTAATAAAAGATTCTAATAGGAAGCGCTATCTAACACCTGTTATGAGTCTTATTATGCTACACTAATTTGAATTAATCAGAGTCTATAGGATAACGGATATGGCTAGGAAAGGAAAAGAAAAAAAAAGGATCTTCTGACACACAAATGCACGCACACACGTATTCACACACAAAAATTGTGTATTTGAATGAAAGGCAGAATTACACCGACGACTTCACATATTATAGCTTTTGACACGTATTGTTTATTATGGCCCTATGAACTTCACAAATTTATTTTTTAGACTACATTATCATCGAATTCAAATACACACATATTATATACTTTGTTTTTATAACACTTCATTTTCTGAATTCTGATATTAAATTTGATTAAGATGTCATGTCTATAGCCCTTTCTTTTAAAAAAGTTAGACTTTTACCATAGAATAAAAATCAATCATCACTTTTAATATGTCACCAATTAATAATTATTTAACTATTTATGTGTGATTATCAAATATCAAATTAGATGAAGAAACTCTAGCTATCCAATATTTATGTCTCCCCCCACCATTTCTTTATTTTATATTTTTCTTCCTTTTTAGATGGCTTTACTATTTTCCTTCCAAAACAACTCTACCTACCTATTTGTTTGAGAAAAATAAAGTAATAAAATATATATAACAAACATACCATGCATTCAACCAGATTTTAATGAATTTTCCCTCTATATTGCGATAGTACTAATTGTGTACTATTTTTGTACTCAAACGTATCGTTAAATGGATTTTGTGCATATTATTTTTTTTTTGGTGCTATTTCATTTTCGGCTTTTCTATTAAAATTAATTATAGGCGCAGAAAAAATATACAAAATCTATACACTGATTTATTATATGTATATTCATACATAAATATACAAAATTTATAAATTTACGGATTACTTTGCAAATTAAATTAATAAAGATATCCCCGCCTAAGCATCCTTGGCTGAATGTTTAAAGCGCACAATTCATAGCAAATTCGTAGGTTCAATTCCTACTGGATGCACGCCAATGAGACCCTCCAATAAGTCTATTGGAATTGGTTTTGTATTAATGGAATCTCAACATCCATACATAACAAATTGATATGGTATATTCATATCATAATATATGAACAGTAAGAACTGGCATTTTTATCGAGACTAGAACTCATAGTGAAGAAAATGGATTTATGGATAAAATCAAATATGCAGTATTTACTATTTAAAAATATTCGATTATTGGAAAAAAATCAATATACTTTTCTTTTTTTAATCTTTAATTGCATTGTACCTTCTTTTTTGGTTGAAGGCTTAAACTTTATTGTAATTTGTATCTTAACTAACTCAAAATAGCTATAAATGCATTTTTCCTAATAAAGATTGCGATACTTGACATTTAATTATTGTTCATGAATCATGAACATCAATTAAAATAGGAATAAGACTGATATGTATGCACTATTTTATTCAAATCTTATCTATAGAATCATACTGATAATAATATAACAATTGTTGAACTCCAGTCAAAATCACAATTAATTTCAATACATCAAAAAAAACACAATTGGAAATTTCGAATCAATTATGAGAGACACTTCAAATTGTAAGAGTGTGGGGACATATACATTTAATTTATAACCAACCATATACACATGTGTGTTGCAAACACCTCTTACATGATTGGGACTATTGAACAAACTTATATTACATCTATCTTTATCTTATTAAATAATTTTCATTTTAAATATCTTTTCAAAAGGATCCAATTGAAATTAATCTAATAAAAAAATTTGAAATTACTCGAAATTTGGAGATGGCTTTTTTAGGTAATTAATAGAAAGATATGTATAAATTTCAAAAGTCTTTGTCTAATTAAAAGGTAGCATCCAATGTTTTCCTCTTTCTTTTAATTGATAATGAATTTTGAAGAATTTTTAAAATTATAATTTTAGAGAAAAATGGCTTGGTTATATAAGAAAAATATGTGTTGTTAGTTTTCTCTCATCATACTTTGTGGTTGCTTTTGGTTTTTGAAAAAATATTTTTATTTGGTTTTCGGATTAAAAATATATATTTATTAATCGAAATGCTATGCCGGTCCTTTTTAAAATTATATATCTTGAAAACTTTTCTAAAGGTGGGCATCGAATAACTTTATTTTCAATTTATGTGATATCGTCTAAATTTCGAGAGTCACACAATTTAATTTTTATTAAAAATTCAAATATGAATTTTTAAATTGTTTGTACTAAAATTTACATATTTTAAAAAAAATACGTTAAAAGTACTATAAGATACTATAACTAACCATTCAAAGTACTTAAAAAAAAAAGCACTATAAGAAAACTATTAATTATATGGGATTTTCCTGAAGATTATTATGAAAATGTGCATGAAACTTATTTTTCTGCAAATTTTCATACTGTTTCCCAGGAAAATCCACATGTAAATCACAATTTCCTTGTAGTGAAGATTACGATAACTTTGAAATGTGTCGTATAAAACAGATCAAATATATTAATGGTTGTTGCATATTGGCCGTCTTTTAACTTTTTTAAAATTAATTAGTCGTAATTTTTTATAGCTTCGATGAAGCAAATATCAAAGGGACAAGAAATTTGGTGAATAATCATTTTCGATTCCCTTAGACCATCGAAATTTTTCTTTATTCTGTAATTCGAACATTATATAATAATGATTAGTCCTCTCTATTTTTATTTTATTTTCTGACCTCAAACTATTATTGAGATTTTAAAATTTAGAAAAATTGAGAAAGCCAGAAAGAAAAAGACAATAAAGAAAAGAAAAAGAAAAATTATTTAAAATAATTACATGACTCATCTTATTTGGATTTTTTTTTATGGCCGCAGAAGAGTCTCAAGGATCTAGTATTTTACCTAACTATGTAATATCCATTGCTTAACAGCTTGTTGGATGTTGTTACCTATCGTATTGTATTATATTTGTTAATTTAAATTGTTTATTTTAATTGTTATTTATATTTTATTATATTGTAAAGTAGTTTTTTCTTATCTGCTAGAGCTTGAAGAGTTCCTTAAAGGATCGCTTCTCTTTCTAGTTTAAGAAGTTTTATATAAAGTAAAAAAAAAAAAATTAAGTTGATTCTACTTCTTTTACTTTCTTTAGCTTTTGGTTAGAATCATGACTTGACTGACTTCAGACTGAAAAGAACCATCCAAGAAATCTTTTGCCTTAAGTAAGGTTTAACTTAATTTCTCTCGAGATTCTGGTATATAACCAACCAAGCCAAGGGAAGGGCTAGCCCAACATAATCTCAGACGATGTTGGTGCGTTATGTTGTTCGTGGAAAATGGAAGGGAAAGAAAATAGTTGTGATCGCGCTTGAAAAAAAATAGTTGAATCATCGGGTGGGATAAAAGTAAATATCATACATGCGTCGTTCAATAATCAGACGCGCAATCTTCCGACATCATAACAATGAAACGTTCCATTTTGTAAAAAACGATTTGGAGTGATTGCATCATTACCTTTTTCCCACTCATTATATCTTTATTTGTTATTTTATGGTATTTGTTTTTTTGAATTTTGTTTGTCTTGTCTTTTTACAATTGCTCTAGCCCGTCCTACACTTTTCTTATAGGTTTATTCTTTAAATTGGTGTTGTGTGACAATATGTAACAATGAGAAACAGTGTATCTATCCAAAAATTATATTTATTTGCAGCAATAAATACAATACAGTATAATACTATACATTATAAAATAATACATAATAACCATCCAAACAGAGTGGTAAGATGGCATAGAACTTTTTTTTTTTTACATGTAATTTAATTTTAACAAGGAAATGTCAAGGGCATCGATTTGGACTAATGCTGATTTTATATGGCTTTGAAATTATTAATTTTTAATTTTTATACCTTTAAATATTACATAAAAAGTTATTTTTTGTCTGGTTTGAACTTCCAAAGTAAAAGAATCTTCATGTTGTCATCAGCTTTTTAGTTGGGCAATAATTTTCAATTTATGCATAAGATAATAGTCAGGAAAAATAAGTCGGTGAAATATAAAAATTACCTTAGAAAAAATTATCTAAATATACAAATTATTTCTATCATATTTATTAATTTTTATCATACTTTGAAATAATTACATTTTATATTAATAATTAATAATTTTATACCAAATTTCACGTCAAATATTCCTAAATATATGTTTTTTTGCTATCAGATACACTGCAATAGGGAGAGAGAGAGGCGAGCGAGAACAAAAGAGAAGCGAGTGAGATTTGTTCATATGTCTCAGATACATGTGAATCACACTAGGTACATGTATATGTATATATTTGGTGTAACTCGCATGTGTCTAGATACCAAATACTCATAGGAAAGTGGGCGAGCGAGATTTTGTCTCTGTATCGTACATACATGAGAATCCACTTGAATATATTGTATTTTAAACAAATTACCCCTAATTTTAACTTCATTTATCCTGAGATACATGTATCTAAACGTATCCGAAAACACCAAAATATGATAAAATTCGTAATACTACAAAGTAAAGTATATCTAAGCAATTAACTTCTAAACTAGTGAATTCTTCCACAGCAAGTATTATTAAAATTATTATTTTTTTATTCAATTGAACTTATTTGAAGTAGTCCTTTCACTTTCAATGCCCAGGATGTAATCGCGTCGTTAAGTAAAGAGAAAATAATACTTAATTAACATTATTAATAAGATATGATATGGTAGATTTTATACTAAGGAAGATATGTATTTAATGAGATATAATAGACTCAAATGAAGCTTCCACCTCTATTCCTTTCTACCTAATTACAACAACATTATCTAATGTAATGCCACAACATGGAGTCACAAAGGAATAGAATATACACACATTATATTCCTACTTTAGAGTTACATCCGATGGACCCTCGACTTAATTAAAAAAAACAATATATAATAATGAAAATACAAGAATCAATAAATCGTAACAAATGATAAAAAGAACTATATCATAATAAAATAATACGACAACAGATAATAACAAAAATCGAACGATTACTAACATGTACGAACAATGCGCTCCTACCTACTAATCTTTCACCTAATTACCCTCAAAGAATAATTAATAGTAATACTTAATAATGAGTGATGGTATATATGTCCCTTTCTCAGTACTTCTAATCTACAATTGGCTTCAACTTCAACTATTCTTTACTACCATTGCATGCAGGCCCCAAATATTTATTTTTCAATTTTTCTAATAGTGATGTGCTCTTGAACGTACGTCAATTATTTCATTGAATACTTGTTACTACCTCTATTCAATACCAGATATCACGTAATTATAGTTACTGAGACTTGAACATATAAAAAAAAATTATTTTGCAATTTTTGCATTTGTTAAAGATTTGCTTTTTCATGATTCTCCTCCCAATTTATTGACAAACAATGCACATCCTCAAACAGTAGAGGAGCCAAAATTTCACTTAGGAGTTCAAAATATAAAGAAGTGAATACACAAAGAAGTCAAATGGATTCAACATCTACTATCTACTATATATGCAACAAAATATTTTAAATCATACATAAATAGTATAATTTTTCACCGAATAGAATCATCGGTGAAACCGATCCAGATGAACCCCTACCTAACTCCGCCCCATGAGCAGGGATAAAAAAAATTCTCAAACTATGTGTATATGTTAAGAATTCACTTAGTAAAAAAATAAATACGTAACTTGGTTAAACATTCGAGGTCCTAAAATTCAAAACTCATAAAATTCAAATCTTAAATTTGTCTCGGTGTAGCCGTCTCCAACTATGGATGCAACCTTATACAAACTTATCTAGGATATATCTTAATCAAACCCCATCATTTTCTGGGGGTCCTTCCCTATTAAACAAACACTCTTGTACACGGTTTAACATATTATATACCCAAACATTTCAAAACTTGAGCAAAAAAACCCACTAAAAGTGTCACAATTTGAAATATACTTGACACTACTCTTGTCCCAACAAAGAGTTAAAATGGCTTCTTGGTTTGAACAAACTCCTCCAAGAAATTACAAGAAGAATAGAGTAAATAAGCCAAAAAGTTTTGATGAATCAATCTTTATACCAAAAAATTCACCAACTTCTTTTGCAACGAATTATGATTACTATTCCTACACATACACAAAAGAGAAGAAACTTCATCCTGTTTTTCCTTTGCCTTTGCCATTAGATTCACCTAATTTCTCTACAAGATCAAGTAGTGGATCATCCCCAACCTCATCTCAATTCAACGATGACGAAGAACAAGGGATTAGTCCACTATTTAGTCCATTCAGGTTTGTACAATTATGAACTTTGTCACTAGGGAATCTTTAGTAGCTCAGTTGGTTGGCTACCTAAACTTTCACCTTATTGGTGAGGGGCTCGATTCCCTACCTTGTAATGTCCTCATCCTTAAATTGCATACCTAGATTACTAACAAAATTTGTATGTCGCTAAACATTGAACAGAAACAAATGCAATGACTGGTCAAGAACATCAAATGAGAGTTCAAAATCTACCTCTCCTTGTACTTCACCAACAACATATCCAGTGGAATGGGATAAGAAATTGGATTCTCCTAATGGGAAACAAGAAAAGTGTAATCATCCGCGCCATCCTCTTCCACTTCCTCTTCCACCAAATTCTTCTACTAATAATAGAACAAGGCAATGGAAGAAGGGGAAATTGTTAGCAAAAGGGACATTTGGAAATGTGTATGCTGGATTTAATAGGTATGTCATGACTTTCACTCATCCTATTTAACATCTTTGCTCTCATGTTTTATGTTCTTCAAGGTAGTTGATTCCATAGATTGAACTTGTAATCTATAGATCACACGGGACCTCACTAAAAGCTGTAAAGTTGTTTCTGCAACAGTGATAATGGACTAATGTGTGCTATAAAGGAAGTAAGAATCATCTTTAATGACACAACATCGAAAGAATGTCTCAAGCAGCTAAACCAGGTCTGTATATTTCAACTCAAATCTAGAAATTTTACATGGTCTTTCGTGTTTCCTTCATTCATTCATTCTCAACGTGATTAGTACTAACAAGTTGGTTTCTTGGTTAAACAGGAGATCACATTACTCAGTCAATTCTCACATCCAAACATAGTGCAGTACTATGGAAGTGAACTGGTATGGCCCCTTTGTGTTTGTTCTCAAAACAAATATTATGGTTTCTATCATCTTGCAATAATGAACTAAACTTGAACAAGGAAAAGTGACTATGAACAATCTTGTTTACAGAGAGGAGATAAATTGTCACTCTACTTAGAGTATGTTCCAGGAGGTTCAATTCTCAAACTACTTCAAGAATATGGTCCTTTTGAAGAACAAATTATCAAAAGTTACACTCGAAAAATTCTCTCTGGATTAGTCTTCTTGCATGAGAGAAACATAGCACACAGGTAAAACTAAAGCTAGCAGATCAATATATTCTTCATAGGCACTCTCACTATGTGCTATGACAGTTAATTTTCAGGGTCTTCCTATTCCCTCTTTTCTCAGATGCCTTATGTTACTGGCAGGGATATCAAAGGAGCAAATATACTAGTAAATGCTAAGGGTGAAGTCAAGCTTGCAGACTTTGGAATGGCTAAACATGTATGTTATTGATCAAGTTTTGATTTACATTCTCTAAATAGGAAGTTTTTATATACAGATGTATATATTTTGGTTTTCGATTTGAATTTCAGATAAACTCGTGTTGTTTTATGGATTCTTTCAAAGGAAGCCCATATTGGATGGCTCCAGAGGTATTCTCTCAAGAATTTGACTAAATGATCTTAATATCAACTTATTTTTCGAAAACCTTTCTTCTCTAATATTATAGCAGGTAGTAAAAGATGCAGCAGGTTGCAGTGTTGCTGTAGATATTTGGAGCCTAGGTTGTACTGTTGTTGAGATGGCAACAGCTAAACCACCATATGAAGGAGTAAGATACACATGCATCCCTTGGTTAGAGGAAACTACCTAAAGGAAATTATACTTGTTCTGTATAATGATATACTGGATTTTGACAGGCTGCTGCTGCAATATTCAAACAGGCAGATGGGAAAGACAGTCCTGAAATTCCCAGGAACCTCTCAGATGATGCAAAGAGTTTTTTGAAACTTTGCCTGCAGAGGAATCCAAGTCGCCGTTTGACAGCTGTTCAGCTGCTACATCATCCATTTCTTCAGGCTTAGTGGTGAAAAGGAGGAATTAGCCACCACTCCATCTGGATGAGAATCCGTCATCAACCGGACAATTTTATGGTATCACTACCTACAACTTCTGCTATTTTTTTGGTTGAAATCAAGACATGCATGATAGGTAATGTTGCAAACTTGGTGCAGGCTGTAGATATTGCTGGTTTGTATCTCGACGATAAATCAACCAAGATGGGGATAGTGAAGAGATCCTTTTAAAGCTGTAGCAAGATGGGAAAGATCTGGATTGGAGAAATGAAGATCAAGACTACATGTCAAGGAAATGAATATGAGCTAGTTGTTAGACTACAAAGCAAAGGCAGACGGTGTGTTCATTAGCCGGTGATAATATAGTGTGATTTCAGGATCATTTCTAGCTCCGCCCCTACACATAGAGAAAAGATTGCGGATTTAAGATGTTCCACTAAGAGCATCCCACCCTCTTGGTGGATCAGTTGTACTGTTCTGCCTTTACATTTGTGTTTACCATATTTCATTCAGTTCAATCATGGATGGATGACCGTAAAATTATCATTTCAGATGTTGGGAAAATATTTACCTCGATCATCACAAGGCTAAAATATCATTTACCATAAGCCCAAGGTAGAATATACCAGTTGGTATCAACAATAATCCTAGTACAAGCTATAGTTCAATCCAACAAGTGGTCAAAAATACCAATTCATGTACAAAAATATCCAGCACCTCAACAACTATTAGTCAAATAAAGTATTACCCTCTCAGACTTCTTAACAGAAACTCGGCCACCAAAGAATGCACAACATTACATGTATGACTTGTGCAGCATCAATCCATACCATCAGTAATAGTAGCATCAAAACCTGCAGGGAACAAAAGGCAAAATGCAACATACATTAAGGGATTATATTGCTGGAAAAAATGAAAAGAAAAGCAGTAGATTCAAATATGTAATGGAATATCAGCTTACAATTTACTTCAGCTCAGACTGATGAAATAAAGAAACCTTAATAAAATATTATTATCTACTATGTTACGTTACAACAATGACCAAGTGGCATTTTACATAAAGGAGGCAGTCCTCTTAGCAGAAGGATATAATTCTGCTTGAGGAACCATTCCTATCAACATGATTTAGATCATAGTCAGGTCTCTAAGTCTCAGTTTTAACATTCTAGAATTTCGTCCATCACAGCAGTCTATATGTAGCACATTAACGTAGAAGAGAGACTAATGGCTCGTTAGAAGAAGTACCCTGCTATTATGATTAGAGATCGTAAAAGTGACGCCTAAGCCTTCTCTCCAACATTCAATATATCACTAGGATATTTTCACTCCAGTAGACACCAGATGCATAAACTCAAAATTACTGAGAGGCATCAACATAAGCACTTTGGACACATAAGAGTAGCAGAGACAAGATCGAATATAGATAGGGTTTTTATTCAATTATTCAGTATAATAAAATGCAAAATAACCAGACTCAACAGCAAAATATCTTTATCACCATTTCTCTATATTATATGTTTTACTCAAAGTCTTGCTAGGCATGTCTTTAATCATGTAAATTACAAGTCTGTAGCTAAGGAATATTATTCCAACCTCAAAATGAATATTCTTTTAGATCAGCCTTCGAGTCTCCAAGTTCCAGGTCAGCCATACATTCTTCAGCTGTAAGTGGAGGGAGTTGCCTAGTTTTACGCCTTAGGTTATGCTTATGCCAGTCACTCTTGAAATGCTCTCTGTATTCTTTTGAATCTCCCACAACAGCGTTGCAAGTTGTGCACCTGTTCAGTTTTACTTCGCCCTCGGAACTCCCACTTTTTGCAGGTTTGCTCAGTTTTTCTTCTTCCCTCGAATTCCCGATTTCTGAAGAAATAGTCTGCTTTTGCATTTTCTCACTCAGCTGAAGGACTGAACCTGTAGAATCCTTCCTTAAACTTGATGAATCATCTTCATGATCATCAAACTGATCGACGAAAGTATCCCCCTCCACATGTACATTGACTGCAAGAATTTCCACCCTACCCTGTAGATTCCTTATTAAGGCATCACAGTCCCGGAAAAGACTAGGCTCAATTTCACAAATCTGCAATACAATGATCAGAATGGTAGTTAAACACCACAAAAAAAAATGTAGCTGAACTAGTAAGAGCACATTAGGAACAAGCCTGCCCACTCAAAAGAAAAAAGATATTGAACTACAAAGTTGACCTAAATATATGATGCAGAAATTAGTTCGGCCCCCTCAAAGCATTAACATTCTTGTGGTTCATTAGTTTGCTGAAACCAGGAATCAAAAGGTTTGAACTCCTCTTCTAAATGAACGACGTCATTCTACTGGTAACTGGGGGTGGGGGTTCATTAAGCTTTAGAATAAAATAAAATTGATATTTCATGAAAATGAAGCTCAAGTTGAATTCAATGTAGAGGAAGAATGCAAGGTACAAAAGTTAAACCGAACAACTACTCCTTGCGGCCTCCTCCTAATTAATACAAGGAGCAGTGTTTTCCTAGGAAAAGCGTATTAAAACAACGAGGCTCAAGGGGCTTTTAAATGAAAAGTGAAAAGGTAACTGCACAATCTAATAACTAATTTCAGCATAGGGTAATGGTAGTACTACTTTAAGAACTCAAATTAAATATCATTTTTGAGAAATAAATAGTATTTGCAATTAGAATAACTAATTTCAGCATCTAATAATATTAAAAATTCAAGAACACAAATTCAATTGATTATCATTAAACTGTAACTTCAACAAGGCCTCAAAGAGGTAACTTCATCATTTTTTACTATAGATTAATAAACATAAGAAAATCTTTGCAGCATTAATTTCTTGTTCAATTGATTAGTAAATGTAATAACAAAAAATGATTTGGAAATAAAATGACCTCTTTCATAACATTTGAATCATGCTTAAAATTTGAAACAAATCATTGCAACCAAGCACAGTCAAGCAAACAGGCAATGCAGTCTAACCAATTTAAGCAATGTTTTCATCATAACCAAATAAATAACAATGGCGTGAATCTTTCTGGGTGACAAAATGAACAAGTCTCAAACATTGCCTTTCAACCATTTATACTCGGCATGGAAACTAATATGACAGTCTAAAAAACAAAACCTAGCTAATTTTGACTCAAGTCTAGGCCATCTGTAATGAAACTGGTCTCAGTCAAATTGGATCAATGTCCTACACCAAAAGGAATAACATGTTTACCCAGAGATGTAACTCCAAAACCCAAGGTTCTCAATAGCTTGATACTTCAAAAAAAAAAAAATGATTGTAGTGCAACTAATTGGTACCACAAAGACTATGCACTGACTTGAGTGAACAATGTCTAAGCTATAAGCCATCAATGAAGCCCAATAAGCTTTAGCCTTTTCCAACCAAATGCTCCTTTTATGACATTCAATGATCTTCTTTGATCTATAAGAAAGAACAAAACCTAATATTTATGTCTACCAAGTGCCACTAATACAGCTAGTCACAGAATTCAAGTGAGTCGACCAAATAGATCAGGCTGCATCAGAAGCAGTTCTTAAATCGCTTAACATTGTATGGTCAATAAACCAGAAGTTACCAAACCACATGGAATAGAGAGAGAAATTCCAGTTTTGTTGCCCAATAGAAATGGAACTGAATCTATTGATAATATGAACTTGATCACATCACTAACATTTCAGGATCTGAACTAATGAAACAAGATGACCATGCTTCTCTCAAAGAGTGTTCCTTAACATACATCGACTATCTTTGATGCAAGAAGCAGACATAGTGTCCTACCGAGGTAATGATAGTTGGAACTTCATTTTTAGAGGCACTTGAGTGACTGGGAAATGAGTTAACTTGCTGAATTGCTACTGCTTTTGGAGACCTTTCAAGGTATGTTACAGTGCCAGGACATAATGGTTTGGAAAAGCAAAGGTCAATTCATGGTAAAATCTTGCTATGATAGCTTGATGTCAGGGAACTACAAGTTAATTTTTGGCCAACAAGGCTGACACAGGAGCGGCTAGGATACCATCCGTTAAGGCCCAGATCGCTAGTGATATTTTCTGCTTTAGGCCTAGACCTGCATGGCTTTTTAAAAAAAAATGGTAATGTAGTATTCCTCAGCATTAGCCATTAAGGTTATGTTGGATACCTTCAAAAGAAGCAAGAAGAGAGTAGGAGAAAGCTACTTACAAAGATCCTAACTTACTTATAAAAGGTGACAGTAGAGTATAAGGCCTACTCACTTATATACCAGCATCTCTCATGTGTTTCACCGATATGGGACTCTTAACCTAAGTTTAGGGTGTCACATACACCCCCTCTTATGGACTCAGCATTCTCGTTGAGAGTTGCCTCACCACATGAGATTTTCCCAGACTCAGCATTGAAGTTTGTCCCGCCTTCTCCGAATTTCCCTAAACTCAGTTGAACTTTGACCCACCATCGACAAAGCTTACACAAGAGTTTATCGGAAAGAGGGGAGAGTCACAATTGGAAGGGAAAATAAGGAGACAAGCCTACCAATGGGTGCTTTCAAGACAAAGGGGGTTTGTGCATCAGTTAGTGGTTGTGTTTTAGGCAGTGTTAGTATTTTTGGGACTGAAACTGGTTTGAATCATTATTTTTATGAATCAAACTTGGTCCATTATGTCCTGTTCTCTTTCTTTGTTTTTCCCTTTATTGCATCAGTTGGTTCCTTTTTTTTTTTTAACCGAGAAATCTGCTGGTAACCCGCCCTTTGGACCAATCACAGCCTTCTAAACTCGGTGTTTAATGGGCCCGCTCCTCTACCCTTCTCCACTTAAATACTGGGCTTTGCTTTTTTAAGCCATCTTACGTTTCTTTTGTTTTCTTTTGCCAGCAGCTGTTGTTTGTTTGTTTTCTTTCTTTTTCTTCTAGCCTTTTAAAAAAAATCAGAGAAAGAAAAAACTGATACACATGTAAGCATCCCAGAACGAAAGATCCCTTTTTGTTGGAATTTTTTAATATGAAGGTAGGGAGAGTAGTTGACTGAACATAAACATCCCAGAATAAAAGATTTGTAAACCTCTAGCTGCAAAAGTACCAGAAAAATCAGACAAGGACTTCTCTTGTGCCTTATGAGGTTTCAAATGTAGATATCACTTACAATGGAGTGCTGACTTCCAGATTCTTCTCTCGACACAATGGAGGCATTCCACTCCTTAAGCTTGTCCAGGACAGAAGGATTACTTTGTCCCGGTACATGTATCCTCAACCTCATGGGGGCACGTTTTACGGGGTAATGCTTTTGAAGCTCCCGAATGACCTCCAGTGCCTGTAGAAGTTAATTGATCATCAGGATACTAAAACTAAAGAACTAAAAAAGCAGTCAACTTCTCACAAGATTAAGTATAGTTGTTACCTGTTTCTTTGAGCTGTTATTAGGATCAACTGCAAAATGGATTTCATGCATCAGACGTTCAATCATGCTAATTGTGTATGGATGCTGAGTTTCAGGATTGATTGTCTTCTGCATAACTATGGTAGCAATATCCCTGAACTGACTTGACAACTGTGATTCTCTCTCCTTCCCTGCAACTTGCAGCTCTCCTTTGTCCAAAATCTAAAATACAGAAAATATAATTTACATAATACATCACTCCCATGTGTTCCTTAAAAGGAGAGTTGAAGAAGGGATGAGGATAGAGGGAATATGGAATACCACTTGGTGGCACTTAAATAAGCTGCTTTCTTTGCTAGTAAATTGGAACAATTTTGATGGGCAAGCGCTTGAGTTATCAACTTATTAAAGTGTTAAACATGATTAAATCACTACACCATAGTCTTTTAGGAGGTCCTTTTGAATCCTATAAATCACAAACTCTGAAGGCTGTGCCCCGCTGATCAGCTTACGTGAATAACTACTTACTTCGCTTATCAATTTGAACAGGCAAAACAGGATTGAAAACAAATACTTCTTTCATTTTGATGACTCAAAAAGGCAGAATGGATTACAACAAGACCTCAAAATTTCTAAGATACTGCCCAAACGATCAAAAAGTATAAAGTAAAACAATTCCTCAGACATTACTTCACAAAATCATGATATTCATATGCCAGATAAGAAAGTATCAATTTTTAACATATCCATGTTAAGCAAGTGTCATGCTTGTAATGGCATATGTATATCAGTCGGAGAAAAAATAGGAAACAAGAAGCTATAAAGAGAATGAAATCAAAAAGGTTCAAAAGTAATTCTCCATACATACTTATGAACAAATTTAAATGCTTTCTCACACCTCTTGCTACCTCCCACCAAACAAATACCAAGTAACTCTGTCCACCTAGTCAGTATCTTGTGCAGTATGACTAATGATTCAATATGGTTTTCAAAAAAGGGGGGATAAGTGCTCACCTCCAGACAGATTTTGGTTTGATCATCAGTTCCAAAAGCCCTAATCAAATCTTTAGACTTTGCAAGTACACCCTTTGACACATTGGTGTAAACAGTATGTGACTGCAACACTTCATCCACATCTTTCTCTCTACATGTACCACAAACAAAAAATCAATCAACCTAACAATACTTATTAATCCAACAGTTTTTTTCCCTTAACCTAAGTTTTTACTTCAAACCCTTTTTATAATACTCTATTTTGATTCTAAATCTAGCAACTTTTTAGTAAGTATTTAACAACAATCAAAGAAAGAAAAAACTTACACGCCAGAACGCCATGAAAGGACCTTATTCTTATAACAAGCGATTTCGAAACGGTTACCATGCTTCTTGAGACGCACAACAGCAACATTGGTAAGTCTCTTTTGGCCTACAGGCTGAACTAGCGTCCTCGACATCTCTATTTTCTCTTTCTCTCTCTGCACACTATTTGCTTCTGCTAGGTTCTCCCCTGTTTCTTTAAGGAAGAAAACGCAGCGGAAAAGAGATTTATTTTCGTTTGCATTAAATAAAAAAAACCTAATTTTGCATATATTATACTCTCTCCGTTTTAAAAAATAATGACCTAATTTGACTTAAAACGAAATTTAAGAAAAGAAAGAAGAATTTTTAATTTTGTGGTTCTAAATTAAAGTGATGTCAAATGTACCAAAATTCTTTTAATCTTGTGGTATTAAATATGTCACATGAAAAGTTAAAATTAATGTATTGCCAAAAAAAAAATCATTCTTTTTTAAATAGACTAAAAAATAAATAAGGTCATTTTTTTTTAAACGAAGAGAGTATTTAATGCACTTGTCTCATGTGATTCTCTCTTCTTCTTCTTTTTTTCTTTTTGGGGTTTAGATATTATAATTAAATTTTTTTGAATGCAAAATGTTTTTGCTATTTAAGTTTTAAAATTATAATATTAAGAGCGGTTTAAATTGTCTTAAAAGTTGATCAAATCTATTTATAAATTATTTTTGATTTTTGACAGTATTTGACAAATTTTTTAAATAAGTTAAAAGTAAAAAGTAGATTTCTCCCTATTTTTATTTTTGAATAAATTAGTATGTGTTATACATATGTTATATATAATTGTATTTTATTTTATGTTACTATAAGAAGAGTATTATATATAACATATGTATAAACTTAGGTACAAAGTATTTTGTGTGTACATTTAGTTATTTTTACAATACGAAGTGGACATCATTTTACACCACGAGATTTGTTTTTATTTTTGAATAAATTAGTATGTGTTATAAATTAAAATATAGATAAAGAAAGACACAAAGTAATAACAATAACTTTTCTCCATTGTTTTCTTCTTTTTATTTTATATTACAAAAGAGAGACTCTTATAATCTATATAAAATTTGGAGACGAAGTTTACTTAGGCTCGTGGTTATTTGGATGCATAGTTTACTTGGAAATAAAGTTACTTGGACATAAGATATATATATATATATATCTTATTCATTATATTGTTTGAATATTTATTATACAACACAAACTATATATATTGTGTGATTATTCATTTTACAACACTCCCCTTAAAAGTTTATGTAAAAGCAAATTTTTTTTGAAAGAAAAAATATAGTAAACATATTACTTGTTGGCCTATTAAAAGCTTTTATCAAGAAAATCAAACAAAACCTTAATAGAGAAAAAATAAGCTGCAATGCATATTCATTTGATCAAGACATCACTTTAATATATGGGAGGAAAGAATATCATGTTGTTTAAATAGATGGACAAATGTGAATGACTCAATTAAGTCATATTGACAACTTGCAAATATCTTCTAACATGGAATTGGTGTTTTCGTTATTGAAATTATTGACCTATGAAAAAAGGGGGGAGAGGGGGAGAATCAATTTTGGACCTATTTCTCATATTGGGTGTTCACTTGCCAGTATGTATAGCAATTACTTAAGGGCTTTGTTTGGAAAATCACTCAGGCAACTGAATTTGGTGTAATTACATTGTCTGTCATGTTTGGTTGATCATGTAATTGCCTGGTCAACAAGTAATTGGGTGTAATTAGCGGGATGCAATCACACTTTTCATGTAATATGCACTATATTTATGTACTATGAACATGCATTATGTTATCTGCTATGAATATGAAGTATGTTTATGAATTATGAATATGAACATGATAATGAATGTCTCTTTATTATGTGTATGAACCATGGATGAGACTGATGTATGATAGGTATGAGCATGGTAGTCCAAAGATGGTACTTCGTGTAGGTAGAGTTATGAGACCTTATCTACACATGGCATAAGTGCGATCTAGGGTTACTTATGTAGTTATGCTATTATGTCTTATGAGTATGTTATTAAGCAGTTGCAGAGCCACCATATATTTGGGGTTCATCCGAACCTCCTTCGGTGGAAAATTATATTATTTTTATATGGTTAAAATAAATTTTTAGGTATATATAGTAGATGTCGAACCCTCTTCAGCTATTTCGTATGTCTATTTTTACCCCCTTATCAAAATTCTGGCTCCGCCTCTGCTATTAAGAATGTTGACTTAATGACTAATGAATGATGATACTCTTAATTAAGTTAATATAGAATGTTGACTTATGTATTTTATGTAATAGTGTATGTCTTACTTGAGTTGTATTACGCGTTACTTGCTTATCTCGACTTGATGATTATGAATGTGCCTAGTCTAGGGCGGCTTTAAGGAATACTTAGTGTGAGTAGTGGTATGGGATGCTACTCATACATTACACAAGTATGATTTAGAGTTGTTCTTAGGGGACGGTCTTAATGTATTTATGTGAAGTATGTAATGTTTATTATGCTTATAAATATATATTGTCCAAAGCTTGTATGTTGAATATGTCCTAATGTGAAGATATGATTTGTATGTTGATTAGTTTTGGAGCTAATATGCTCTTATTCATGAAGTTTTACCAAAATGACATATGCATGACTTTCAAACGAAATGACCCTTTCTAAGCATGTTTTTGCATGGTCATCATGCTTCGTACTTAATTGTGCTAACCCATATTTTTTTTACTTTTTACAACAAGTGTAGAATTCGACAAGTGTAGAATTCGGCAAGGGTAGAGTTCTCTAGATTCAAGGGCTTGGGAGGAGTTCTCCAAGACCAAGTGTATGTCCTCGTGATTAGGGGACAAGTATTTAGAAGTTTCTTGTATTTAATTTGTTGTAGGTTGTCACTACAAAAAAACACCTAAATCGTGGAGGTTTCAAAGCGGAGGTTAGCTACAACTCCCACAAATTACATTAAATAACGAGGGTTTGATAGGTGACGGAAAATAAAAAATAAATAGCGGGGTTTAAAAGCCCTAGAAAAAAATTTAAGTGAATACCGGGAGTTTAAACACCTGCTAATTTAAAATATTTTTTTTATTTCATAATATAAGATATATATTTAATTTATGAAATACATATAACTCACAACTTTTGGAAAAAGGTAAATTAATAAAATGCTATTTTAAATTTAATTATAAAACACAAAATAAACATTGATGAGAATTAAATTAAAAATAGCTTTAGAAAACTTCTAAATCACTCACAACTCTTTCACTGTCACACCTCTCACTGCCGATAGCACTTCTCCGACGTCTCCATCGCACTTCTCCGTCGTCTCCTCACAACTCTATAAACTTCAGCTACTCACGACATTCAAAATGGGATAGGTGTTGTAAGGTAATGTTTTCCACTTCTCGCCTCTTTGAATAATGAACCGACCACATATTTTTGATTTTCTCATCTGAATCTTCACAAATTGTACAAATTATTGCTTGTATTTACTATGTAAGTTTATTTTTTTTGCTGTTTGTATAGATGCATGGAGGTAAAATTAGGTTAATATTGTTGTATTTGTCTTGGAAGAAAAATTGGTCTACTCAGGGGACTTTGTAGTGTTGATGACAAAAGAAGTTATGGCGTTAGGGATCACAATTTTAGGAATTTTAGAGATGGTCCCTCTGTTAATGAGAGTGAGATATGTAGATAGATAGTTGAGGAGAAGACACCTTTTGTATAGTTCGTTTACACATTTCTACTTCATTGGTTTCAAGCTCTATCATTGTTTGTGGTACATTGTGTTGGTCGGTGGACAAGCCACTAATTGTGCTAACAACTTTGAGAAAAAGAAAGATTCACAATGTGGCAAATATGTTAAAAATTGCTGGCCTGCACTTTGTGTAAATCATGTTCTAATCGACCTTAAAATAAAAAGGCATAGATAATTTCAACCATGTAATTCTGATGCTAAAGATGTGTTTACAGAGAATGGTATGTGAACAATTTAGGTACAATTATTTTCATATATTTAAACTTTTAGGTAATTGTATTATTTAATGGATGGCCTTGTTCCTTTTGCCTTTTTCATTCATTTATAGGTAGGTAGCTCTCAATTGTGCAGTTAACAGTATACTTAAAGAAGTGCTGGTAGAAAAATCACTGCAATTATACTTAACTCCGTCGTGCTTCTCTCCTTTTCATCCTCTGTTATTATTTTCCAGAATGAGACTGGTGATAGCGGAGAAATATCTCTCTTCTAATCGAATTTGCAGTTACTATCTTCGGGTCTCTAGGTTACGCTTTACAGTTCACATTAACAGAACTCGCATTCCAAAAGGTATTCAAAAGTAACACGTTAAAAGATGTCATGAAAATGTCATTTTTCATAGATTTTTTCGTGCCACCTTATCCTGCGTACCAAACCCCTTTTAGACAATAGATTTGGTTTATTTCTCTGAATTTGGTGTTATGTTATTTGATATGACCTTTTGAGTGATGAAGGGTGTTTTTGTTTAGCTGATTGTTGTTATATGTTGAGACTTGATGTGTTGATAACCTTTTGGATGCATTTGAGGGCAGTTTTTGAGTTAATATGTGCTCTAAATGCAAACATTTGCATCTAGTTATAGATTTAGGTTTATTTTGTTATAATTTTATCGATTCAACAGATTCTTCCAGATATTCTATGTCTACAGATTCTTTGATGATCATTCTACAAGAAAGAAACAATTATGTATTGATGCAATTATCATCTCATGACCAAATCCTGATCTATCAAGGGACTTTGATAGTACAACAAAGTATGAAACTCTGTTTCTGTTTTCACTTGATAAAAATGTAGTAGAATTAGGCGTACCCATAAAATAGAGGATAAAATAAAAATAGAGTAAATTGGATGACATTTCCTAGTTCATGTATACCAAATATATTGAATAAGTAAATCCAACAAAGAGCATTTAAGCACAAAACAAACATATGGATAAGCTATATGTAGTAAGGCTTTTGCCTGTTATCAATGTGGTTGTCAATAATCCCTTGGACTCTTTTCTCGTATGGTTCAATTACAATAAATATGAGTCTTTCTACTCTTCTGCATTTGTGCTGTTGACAGCAGAACAATTCTGATGGAGCCCTTAAATGGTTAGATTTGACAAAGTTCCTTCTTTCTGGAAAAAGAAAATATTAACGGTATTGTTAATGATGTCTTGTCTAGTTAATTTCAATATGTAGTTATTTCTTGAGAAAAACTTTCTCAGAGGATGGAAAAGTTGATTTCACCATAGTTCTGGAAACTTGGTTCTTCTTATATCAATCATGTGCATGAAAGCTCACCTGGTTTGTTGATGAGTAAAGAAACCAAAGCTTATTTAAGTTGTTGTTACAAGCATTAACGATTTCATTTGAAGTACTGATGTTATTTATTGAAATCAAGTTTCTGCATTTGAAATATATGGCCAATATCATTATTTTCAGTCATAATTACTACGATCAACGTATAGTCTCCTTGAAATGCATTTTTACATTATGGCTGTCACCAAGTCCTCGGTTACAAGTTTCAGGTCATGTTCAAGACTCACTCAATACGTCAATCATGTTTGTTTTCTATTAGATTATCTTTCTCAATGTGAGATGAGACCATCAAAGCGTGAGAAGTTGTCTTAAAGCTTTAGATTATCTGTCTTAGCTACTCGTTAAATTTTATTTTTCTTATCTACTCATTATGTTTAAATTAAATGTCTGGATCAGTTCATTAGTTGTTCATAGTTTCAGAATCCATGTAAAGCCTTTTTATCTCTGTGTTTGTTTTTCTAAATTTGTAGTTCTAAGCTTAATATAATACTCACGTTATTGTAGTTCTAAGCTTAATATAATACTCACAGAAAGTAACAAGAAAGAAACTAAACATAATTTAGACAACACATGAAATAGATTTTGTTCATTGAAAAATATTGTTCTGAAACTAATCTGCGTAGCATTTTCAGATACAATCCCTGAAACAAGAACTATTGTTTGAGTTGAGTGACATTTTTTTCCTCAAAAAAGAGAATTGGAAAAAAGAAATAATTAATTTGCTACTTAGGGAGTAAGAGGATTCAGGAACATATTTTACCATTTCTTGATGAATACTGACATGAGTGACATGATTTCTAGTGATCTTGCTAGTTCATAACTTCAGTTTTCATTGATAGATTCATAACTTAAGTTAGTCGTTCTATATAAGCAAATGTTGTAACATCATGATTGTTGTATAGATATTCCTTTTGCATATTCTTATAGAAAATATTCCTTTTGTTTAATTTATCAGGTCTTGACCCCCCTTTCAATATTTGCTTTATCTTGAACTGGAATTGGAACTGGAGAGCTGCTAGATCTTGTTTGTTTAAGGATAAAGAAAGTTGAGGTACTCTGACCCCCTTTCGATATTTGTTGGTACTCTTTCATGATAGCTTGATGAACTTCCTGGTATCTAACTTACAAAATAAATAATGAGTTTCTACCGAATAAGTTAGTACATACACAAATTGATTGAATATCGCGTACAAGCCTGTAAATAATTCACGTGCGCTTACTACAGTAGTACTAAATAGAGAAAAAATAGACATTTTCTCTCAGATTGTTGTTCTGTAAATCCACATCCACTTCCTGTGTTCATTATGTTACAATTTTGGCATGAAAATAGAAAATATTATGACCAAAAATAGATCGATTAACTTGAAATGAAAACTAACTAGATGACAGATTGTACTATGACTTATCCTCTTCTGCATATATTCAATTTCTGCATTAGCTGGTACATAAAATTGTTAAATATCACTCTAACCTTGTAATTTTCTCATGAAAATATTATAGGTGACATTGTCTGCTAATCTTGTTTTTTTCGATGGATAAATCTTGGATTAGAATGTCAAGGACCACAAAAGAATATCTGATTGGTTTGAATCAGTTTTTGGAATTTGCATTAAAAAATAAAGCTATAGAAGATAGAATAAAATGTCTGTGTCCTCAATGTTGTTTTGGAAAATGGCAGACTAGAGAGGTAGTATTTGATCATTTGATTTGCAAGCCATTTCATCAAAATTATGTCATTTGGGTTATGCATGGGAAAACAAGTGTGTTGCAAAATTCTGAAAGTAGAGAGTTTACTCAGGATACACTGCCTCCAAAAAATCCTGTAGAATTATTGATTAATGAAATATTTCATGGCTTTAGGCAAGAGAGCGTTGATGTAGGCCCGTCGCAAGTAGTGGCAGAAGAAGAGATATTAAAGGATATACCCACATCACATGACAAAGACTTTTTTGAGTTGCTCAAAGATGGAAGGGAAGAATTGTATGAAGGGTCTAAGTACTCAAAATTAGAGTTTTTGTTAAAGTTATATCACATAAAGTGTTTGTCTAGTCTAAGTGACAAAGGAATGACTATGATATTGGATCTGCTCAGGGATGCCTTTGAATTTGCAAAGATCCCTGATTCTTTTTATGAGGCTAAGAAAACTATCAACAAGTTATGTCTTGATTATGTTAAGATTGATGCTTGTCCAAATGATTGCATGTTGTATTGGGGAGATGATGTTAATGAGGAAACATGCAAGCATTGTCATACTTCAAGATGGAAGCTTGATGAGAAGAATACAAACGGTAAAGTGGCTGGTAGGGGTAAGAAGAAAAAAAAGAAACCTGCAAAAAATTTGCGTTACTTCCCATTAAAGCCAAGATTACAAAGATTGTTCATGTGCTCTAAGATGGCAGAACATATGAGGTGGCATGCGGTGGGTGGTAACAAAGATGGAATCTTAAGGCATCCTAGAGATGGTGAGGCATGGAAGAGATTTGATACAACGCATCCTGAATTTGCTTTTGATTCTCAAAATGTTCGACTAGGGCTAGCTAGTGATGGTTTCAATCCCTTTGGAGCGATGAGTACTAATAATAGCATTTGGCCTGTAATTTTGGTTCCATATAACCTACCACCTTGGTTGTGCATGAAACAACCAAATTCTCTTCTATCAATGATCATTCCAGGTCCACGAATGGTGGAAATAACATAGATGTATACTTACAACCTCTTATTAAGGAGTTGAATGAGTTGTGGAGTGAAGTAGTAGAGACTTTTGATTCATCAAAGAATGAAATGTTTAGAATGCGGGCAGCTCTTATGTGGACAATTAGTGATTTTCTGGGACTCGGTATCTTATCTGGTTGGAACACATATACGGTTTTGCATGTCCATCTTGTAATTTTGACATGAAACCTTGTCGACTTACTCATAGTGGAAAGTGATGCTTTGTTGGTCATCGTCGATTTTTGGCAAGAAATCATAAATTCAGATTAATGAGGAATCATTTTGATGGAACTGTAGAAGAAAGAAACCCCCCCAAAAAGTTATCTGGATTTGATATTTTGCAGCAAGTGACAAATATTAATGTTACATTTGGAAGACAAGAAAAGTTGAATGATAAAAGAAAAAGAAAAAGAGAAAAAATAGACAAAGCAGTGTGGGTGAATGTTCAACTAAACAGTGGAAGAAAAAAAGCATATTCTTCAATCTTCCTTATTGGAATCCAACTTGTTGCGTCATAATTTAGATGTTATGCATATTGAGAAAAATGTTTTTGATAATATTATTCACACTCTGTTAAATGATAGAGAAAAGTCAAAGGATCACATTGAAGCTCAAAAAGATCTACAAGATATGGGTATAAGGAAGACCTTTGGGCAGATGAGAATGGTGATTTTCGGCTTGGTGCATTTACAATTTCAAAGGATAAGAAAGTGACCTTCCTTACTACTTTAAATAATATCTTAATGCCCGATGGTTATTCGAGTAATATATCTCGTTGTATACATCTAGAATCTAAGAGGATCTTTGGATTAAAAAGTCATGATTGTCACATCATTATGGAATAATTACTGCCGATAGCAATTCGCAATGTGCTTTCGAATCAAGTTGTAGCAATTTTGGTAGAGTTCTGTTCCTTTTTTAGACACATTTGTCTGAAAATTTGAGCCTCGTGGACCTAGAAAAACTATAAAAATGGATTGTTATCACTCTTTGCCACCTAGAGATGTTGTTCTTCCATCCTTTTTATTAAGATTTGAACTTTTCATGTGTGTGGATTTAGATACAAATTTCTTATGATTTTCTTTTTGTTTTTAGGTTGCTGTTATTGTTGTTTTTATGCTTCATTCATTCTCTTTCTTAGAGAATTCTGATTTATCTTATCTTTGTTAATTGTAGAAATGGCAAAGATCAAGCGCTGACAGAACTTGCAAAACTCAGTTCAAACACAACCTACATTGTCAATTCAGCGCAACGCACAACCAACCACATCACATTCGATTTCGTCAGTTCAGGCAAAAAGACAAATGACTTCCTCAGTTCAGGCTACATCACAGCCAGTTCAGTCAACTCAGGCTGCATCACAGTCAATTTTCTCAAATCAGGCTGTATCACATTCGACTTCATCAAGTCAGGCCGAATCACAACCGAAACCATTTAAGAAGCGTGTTGTTGGACGTGAGTCTACGAAGTATTGGACCATAGAAGCAATAGGTAAACTTTACACTACTGCTTTCTGATTTCCTCAATGTCTTGATGAAATAGGTTTTGCACTTTGCTGCAGTTAATTGGCTTCAGTGCACACACCTATATGGATATTAGGCTTGTGTTATGTTCAATACTAAGATCATATGGCAACTTGCAGATTTTGGCATTGCGAAAACAAGAAAAATTCTTTGTTCTGTTCATTATTGAGAAATAATCAGTCCTTAACTACTTTGTATTTAATTTTATTATTATTTGTCACCAAATAATGCCTCCCACTTAGTACTGATAAAAGTCTTTATTTGGACCTTGCTCTCAGCTTAGTGGGCAAGTGGGCAATTAAGAAGCTATTATTACAATAATGTTGAGAAGGGTGTTATTTTTTTCTCTATAAAAACCAGAACTCCTTACTCAACTATGCAATAACACAAGTCTTAGTTTTGTCCTTTCCTTTTCTAAGTATACAACAACACAGTTACACTGATCAAATTACATTTACTGTTCCATTATCAGAATAAACATGTACTTCAACCATATCAGTACTTATACAATACAAAATTAAAATTTTACTTCCCAAATGCTTATTCCCCGGTTATATTGATATATGTTTTCAACTGGCTTTGTTTTCATTTCATTTCATTTTCTCTATTCAGATTCAGAAGGAAACAAAAAGAAACTCAAAGTGAAAGTCAAAGAAGTGCTAAATTTATCTGGAGAAGATCGTATTGTGATCAATTTTGACTACCTGGATTGTCCATTTGGAGAAGCACAACCATTCTTTCTGTTTTTGTGGAATTTTAGCAGCTGATTCGTCCTTATTTCCAATGCACTTCGACAAATGGCCAAATATGCCTATGTCATACTTTGATAGCATCTTTGATCAAATCATAATGGTATAAACTCTATATTTTGAATACTATACTTATATTCTTTTCTCGAACCTTTATATTTAAATTTAATAGGTAAGCTAACTAGTATTTATTATTGAAGCCTCGATTGTTTTTCGAGACAACCAACTTAGCTGCTCGACGATATGTTTATAACTGTATTTCAAAGAAGTGGAGTGCAAATAGGTTGGACATATGAAAAGTGTTCAGTGATCCACTTAAGAGCAAAACTCAGATTATGGATGATGTTCCACCTGGAATTCCAAGAGATGAGTGGACTTCTTATGTTAATTATCGTTATAAAAAAGAAACACAGGTATATATATTTAATTGTTTCAAGTAGTATGTATAGTCATATAATTACTTTTTAATGATTGAATTTCGTGTATCTTTTTGTAAGGAATGTGCAACAGAAATGCTGAAAGTTGAAAGAAACAAATCATTCCACACACAGGTGGATCCAAAGCTAACTCTAGAAGAAGGGCTGAAATGGTTAAAGATTTTAGTTCTTTTCATTTTATTTTAGTTATTAAGATGACTTATTGTGTAATTATTTTAATTAGTTAAGTTATTCTGAGTTGATTGTTTTGCTTGTAGATGGCTGAGACCGGTCAAATGTCTGGACGAGCAGAACTTTATCTTGCTACTCATAAAATGTAGATGGAGCATACGTAAATGAAGCGGCAAAAGTTATCT
The DNA here is from genome assembly GCA_022817965.1 of Solanum lycopersicoides. Taxonomy (NCBI): domain Eukaryota; kingdom Viridiplantae; phylum Streptophyta; class Magnoliopsida; order Solanales; family Solanaceae; genus Solanum; species Solanum lycopersicoides. The sequence goes on along the minus strand of CM040621.1, from coordinate 81,593,542 downwards.
GTGTAAGTTACTTAAGGGGGAAAATAATAGCACTCCAGTTCCTTGGTTGTGTCAAGTCTGTCCCTTTTCTACTAACAAGTTAAGTCAAGCAGTTTATGTTTAGTCTCTTATTTATTTTAAATCTGAGATTCTCTATTAATGTTTTCGTCATTGCTATTGTTCAAATCAGTTTGATGGTGCCTTGTTTAGTATAGTGTGTTGTCATTTTGAAATGGTTTAAAATCCTTGCTTGAGTAAATGATTTAAAATTATGTCTCACTACTTATCTCTCACTTTGACGAATATATGCATGTACTTTGCTTAAAATGTGAATGCTTAACCCATGAAAATGTATTCTGTGAATGCTAAACTCAGGAGTATGTGAATGCACTTTGCTTGTATTTAGGTAATACATCTTTATTCTGAATTACTTTTAAAATTTTTGATAAAGTGTTATGTGTGTGTACTATACTCAGGAAAAAATTCAGCAAACTTTGAGTCAAAGCATTGTGGATGAGTCTATAATATCGCCAGATGATGCAGTTGGCAATGTTCTAGGAAAAGAGCACTCTGGAAGGGTAAGGTGTTTGGATTTAGGAGTTGTTCCCACTAAAGTTTTTAAACAAGCAAGACCTCGATTCAGCGGTATGAATGCTTCGAGTGTTTCATGTCCATCCAATTGCCAAGAGAACTACAATAAATTGTTGAATTCTCACAATCAAATGATGGCTGCTTTCAAGTCATATATGATAATGAAAGAAGGGGCATTACCAGAACAATTTGTGGGCTTATTTGCTCCTCCTACTACAATGGTAAATATAATGTTTACATTCTCTCTTCCTGAATGACCTTATTTATATATCAGATATGTTCGTTTAGTTGCAGCCATTTTCTGGATCCACTGTGTTTTCTTCTAGTGACACATCTACTGAGATTAGCTTCTTTATTCTTAGAATGTGGAGTGTTGATTGGTCTGGATTAGGAAAAAAGAATGTGGAATTCTGGAGCTTAGAATGTGGAGTATTTGTCTATAGAACTTTGTGGAGTGTTGTTTGGTTTGGATTAATACAAAGCAAGATAAAAACTTGTGATTCTTTTACTATTATGTGCAATAAAGAAGTAGCAAGGTCTAGAACATATTTTTGCATATTCTTGTATGTTAGAATTTAGTATTTGTTAACATACTGTTGTTGACATACAATATAAGTATTTATATATATATATATAAATCACCATGATGGTTGGATTAGGTTTCAGTCATAATCATTTTATTGCATTCAAAAGAGGTTACAAAAGAAGGGTGAGAGCATTTATCTTGGCAGGTGGTATTTAAAATTTATCAAGTATGTTACAAAAGTTTTGAGTTTGGATGAAGTCACTTACATGTGTATTTTCCTTTGCAGCCAGGTGATGTTAGTGATAGTAATCGTAGTGAACCCCGCTGAAGTTTCATGGACAATTATAGATCCTTTCTTGAGTTTGGATGCTAGTGATCTAAAGTTTAAGCAATTTTTTGTAGTGATTTGAAGTTCAAGCAAGATTGAGCAAGTTTTTGTAGTGATTGAAAGTTTCTTATAATAATATGATTGAAGTGAATAACATGTTCCAATTAAGTTTGTAGAACTAATAGTACACTTTATATATGTTTTTGTGGTGAACTATTGTGTTATTTCATATACTAATGTCCTTTTAGGTTTGTCTATGTTAATTAATTAGTTATTAATATTTAAAATTGAATATTTAATTTTTAGGAAAATTTTAGAAAAGATACATTTCATAAATAGCAGGGGTTAAAACTCTTGTTGCTTTAATGTATAATTCATGAATCGTTGGGGTTGTGACTCCCAGAGTACATAAATTATTGGGGTTCTGAATCCTAGAATTTGTGCAGTTATCAATTTGTGGGTTCAAAAACCCCGCTAGTACCCCCGCTACTGGTACCAGGGGTTGGAAAAAAAAAACTGCGACTTAATTGTGGCACACCTAATTGTAGGAGTTTCTGCAACGGCCGTAAAACTAAGTTGCAGGGGTTACTGACCCCCGGAATATGTAATTTTAACCCCCAGATTTTAAGTGTTTTTTTATAGTGTGTTTCTAATTTTGTTTAAGTCTTTCGATTGTGAAGGGCTGTGGCCCTATTTTTAGATTTCATGTCTTGGTTAGATGGCCATTTGAGATGTAGGCTTCCGCTATGATTTTAAATGTTGTGCTCTTGAAGTGAATGGTTTTTAAATGAAAAGTTTCAATTCCTTGCCATTTTTCCTTATGATCGAATGTTACGAATGCTATGAGACTTGTATAAGACCTCTTCGAGGTCAAGTACACCGTGTTACGACTAGGGGTTCTCTCGAGTCGTAACAAAAACGTACTGGCATTAGTTATTTATACCAATCTATATTATTTAATCATAATTAGCAATTTACGTGAGAAATATTAACCATGAGTCCATGACCAAGTAATCAAACGTTACTCATATAAAGACATCAGTAATACATTTGTTGGCTTGATAGATCATTGGGTGCAAGACTTTTTCCACTTTAACAAAATATATAAAGACATTAGTAATAGTTTAAACATGTCGGATAATTTGAATTAAAAGTAAATAATCAAATTGAAACGGTTAAGTTTTCGTGTGCTTCAATTGGGGAAGAAGAGAGGAGATTTGGATTTGGAGGTATGTTTTTTTAGATTAAAAGGTTGGGGATGAAGTTTGGGTTATAATATTTGGGTAGGGCTTTTGGGTATTTGTTTTTTGAGAAAATGCATAAGTACCTCTCAATCTATGCCTAAAATATCAGAGACACACTTATACTATACTAAGATCCTATTACCCTTAAACTTATTTTATAAATAATTTTCTATCTCTTTTCGACCTACGTGACACTAGTTTGAAAAAAAATGTCGACATACGATGGACCCACAAGATAGTGCCACGTAGGCCAAAAAAGGCTAGAAAATTATTTATAAAATAAGTTCAGGAGAGTAATAAGACCTTAGTATAGTATAAGTGTGTCTCTGGGATTTGGACATATATTGAGGGGTACTTATGCATTATCCCTTGTGTTTTCTTATTTTAATTAATTAATTAATAGGATAGACGATAGGATAACGACACATCATAAATGAATTTGCTAATTGAAATTATTATTTAAACGCAAAATAGAGTCAAAAGATTGACGTCAAAAACATTTTATATCAATTCACACAGTTAAAGAATATTTTAGGCCCTTTTTCGTTATTAAACGAAAAGAAAGAAAAAATTATAAGAAGGATCCGAGTCCGACCCTAGGGAAATACTTGTCTGTGTTGTTTTGCTTCCGTCCTCCCCTCTCTAACAATGAGTTCAGAGAAGAGTTCAACAGAAACCCCCGACGAACAGAAATCTAGCAAAGATCATAAAGCCAACTCTTTCTTTGATGTTTACGGCCCTCAGGTCCTTTACTCTATTGCTTTTTCATCTTCTCTTGTTTATTTACAAATGGAGTACAAAGGTTCTACTATTGTATCATGAATGTGAATTCATGTTTTCTATAGTATGAGTTATAAATTGAATTGGGTCTCTCTATAAAGGTCTAAAATAGCTTTAAGACAGTTTTTTTTTTGTGCGTGTTTGTTAAAGAGTGAAAAGGGTAAAAATAGTGAAGGGAGAATTTCCTTTTGGAGCTTGTTGGTTGAGTTAAATTTAATTGGATTGTTTTGGCTGGATTTTTAATTGGTAAACCTTGAAGAAAGAGGAGATTTTGCTAATGAAAATTTTAGTACTGAGGGAGGACATATGGAGTTTGAGGGATTTCTTTTCTAATGAAAATTTAGTACTATGGTTTTAATTGCGGGTTTGATGGAAATTGATTATACATGCATTAATTTTGATGAATAATTAGTCCTGATAGAAACCCAAAATGTAGAGAAGAGATGAGATTAAAATAGAGGAAAAGAAAGTATCTTTTTAATTGATAAAAGGATTATATTTCGTGATTTGCAGATTGAGTTCATTTGAGTGGGTTATATTGTCTAGAGTCTAAACTTTTTAACTTGTTCACTTGGAGAAGAGGAATGTTTCTGGGAAAATTAAGATTTGTGTTATTAAAAATTTGGAACGCCATGGTGACTGGTGACATACTATTCCTGTTGTCCGCATCATTTTCGATTTGGCGGTTGCGAGTTATATTCTCTTCTGTTTTGTTCTGGAGATGATGGTTATGTTGTTAATTTTTGCAGAATAATTGTGTTCGATTCATTATGATATGTCATTGCGCAAGACAAACTATTTAGCATGTTAGTTTTCAACCTTTTATAATGTCTGTGATTTGTTATTCAAGTTTTGATTGTGGTGCAGGCGAAAGCAGATATTGTTTTCAACAAACCAGAAGCCAACTCAACCTTGAATCTTCAAGTATGTTTGTAACATACTGATTGTGTTATTTGTACTTATTTTACAAGAGGTTAGAACGTGATTTATCATGCTTAATGTGATAACACAGGACGTGCAAGGGCTTGTCACCTGGGTGCTTGCTGATGGGTTCATGCCATCGTGGGCTTTTATCAAAGTAATGTGTTTCATTCCTTTCTTTGCATGTTTTCCACTTATGTCTTTATATCTGTATCAGATGCACAAACACCTCAGTTTTTTGGAATACACCAAGGAAAATCTGGTGAGGAGAGGTTGAGCTGTCCTTACCTTGAGATTTAGCATTCAATCTGGTCCATTTCAACGATTCATTGCTTACTAGATTATTTATATATTTGATACAGATGTATAAGTAACCAAGCCAGCAATGATTCTTTGCTAAGTGATTTGGATTATACTGAAAATGGATATTTCAATTGCAAATAGAGGTAGATTTTGCTAGTAAGGAACATTATGGAATTAGACACGCATAATTGAAGTCTAGGTGTGTACATGGTTATATATATAAAAAATGGAGTATCTGATATTGTGAAATTTCATACCGTTAGATTCACTTTCTGACCCACCTGTCCGAACAAAATCAAATCCTGTCTCCTTTCTCGTCTCTTCTTAACACGTGTGGAATGAAGAAATCAAAGATTGCTCAAAATAGCGAGAACAATGTAAAAAACATCAAAAGATCATATTTTTATATGTTCTTTTGGTGTGAGGAAAGAATACCATGTTGTTTAAATAGATGGACAAATGTGAATGACTCAGTTAAGTCACATTGACAACTTGCAAATATCTTCTAACATGGACTTGGTGTTTTCGTTATAGAAATTATTGACCTATCAAAAAGGGAAAAAAGAAAAAGAAAAATCAATTTTGGACCCCTTTCTCATCTTGTGTGTTCACTTGCCAGTATGTATAGCAATTACTTAAGGGCATGTTTGGAAAACCGTTCGGGTAATTGGATTTGGTGTAATTATATTGTCTGTCCTGTTTGGTTAGCAACGTAATTGCCTGATCAGCAGGTAATGAGTGTAATTGGCAGGGTGCAATTAAACTCTCCAATTCATAGGGTTATTACACTTTTCAATTCATAGGGGAGCTGTGAATTGCCGGTAATTACATGGTGTAATTATAAGTTGATTACTTGTTAATTTTTTTCTTTTATTTCTATTTTATTTTTTCCGTTTTAATGTATTTTTTATTTTAATTATTTTAAATTATTTTTTATTTTTATTATTCTAATATTTTCAAAAAATATTTTTTTTATGTTCTTTATATTTCATTTCCTTCTTATTCTCAAGCTTTACTTCATGTGATTCCATGCAATTTTTCGTATTATCCAAAAAACCATCAGTAGTATAATTTTGTCAGTATTCTAATTTTTAAATTAAAGTAGAATTCATTGTTGAATAAAGTTATGGACTTGTGTTTTCCTTTTCTTTTAAATCATATTTATGTATATGTTATGTTGAAATTTGACATAAGAGTATTATGTTAAATTTTTTGGTTTGAATTTAGAACTTAAGTTATATTTTCAATTTCATTTATTTTAGGAGTATTGACTCGATATTTTACACTGCTAAGCTATTTTTTTTAAGTTAAACTTAATAGATTATGTTTTTGTGAAATGTTTTATAATTTTATGACATTATATTTATAATATTAATCTTTTTGTAAAACATGCATTTCATGATGTTCATAAAAATTATGTACTTCTTGTTTTTATGATTAATTTTATTAAAAATATACTAAATTAAAAATTATAAATCATTATTTTTTTATAATATTAGTTAAGAACATATGTTTATTAATTAGTTTATTTTCAAAAGATAATGTGTGTCTTAAATTTAATATCATTTATAAAGGCCCTTATTTGTCTAATATAAATTTTTAATTTTAAATAATTACTTTTTATCCTCAAAATTCAGTATAACCTTACGATTACTCTTGTGCAACCAAACAATACATTTGTAATTACACTGGTAAACAAATAGGCAAACGTAATTACTAGGTTGTGTAATTACTAAGGTTGGTAATTACTACCCTAGTAATTTACACCAATTCCAATTACCTGGTGGCTTTCCAAACACACCCTAAATGAATTCGCAAAGGTACATCTGTATACTTCCCTTCATTTTGTATTGTGCATTCTTAGACTCAGTTTTACACTCCAATCATAATTAATGTGGTTCCTATTTTCTTCTCAAAAAAATTAATGTGGTTTTTATTTTTATTAGTATGTCAGTGTGTGATGAACTTGCAGATTCTACCAGCAACACATGTAGCTGCATTATCTTATATGTCATGCACATCATTAGGAGAATGACTACTGTTGTAAATACTGTTGAACTTTTTTGTGGACTACGTCTGCTCTTTAGTTATTTAGTAAGTTCTTGTACAGGAGCAGACCCCTTCTTATGCTGTTTAATTTTGCCTTGCATCTTCTTGATGCACTAATGAAATTTCCTTACATAAAATAAAATAAATGAGAATGAGTTTGTTGCAAAAATTTTCTTACTTGAGCTCTCTTTGAAACATTATCCAATGAAATTTTGATAATACTAAGGAAATGGTCATGGTTTTACTTGCTATTGTCTCTTAAGTCATTAGCAATTCTGGTGTTATATATCTTGAATTATTGATATACTTCATATTTGTGATTTGATGCACAGGGAGATAGAATTTAGTTAATGTGGATGTGTATGGTTGCCTTTGGATGGTCCCCATCAATTTTCCAGTGAATAATATCTTCTTTAGAGGCTAAACAGAGTTTCGTCTGTTCCTCTTTCTTTTTGCTTGCAGAATAAGCCTTTGATCCCTAAAGTGGTAATGCTGTATGTCCCTGGCCTTGATGCATCTCTATATCTATCACAGTCTAAATTGCTCAAAGGTTTCAAAGAATGCTGTGGTGTTCCGAAGCCAGTTTTAGCTCTCAGGTTGGTAATAGTTTGAACTTTGAATAATCAATATATTACGCTTGCGTTTCTTGTTTTTAATATTTTTTGTCACTCTTGTGTTAGTGGAAGTTATGTTTTCTTCTTCTTATAGTTTTTGTTTCATGGTAGTTGTGTATCAGATGGAAATCAGACAATAGATGCACTTCTTATGTGCAAATCAAAGAGGAAAAGGAAAGTAGCTGAGAACATTTCACCGAAAATCACCGAGTCATCTGAACAAGGTACTAATCTGATCCAAGAAAAACTTCCAGAAGTCTTTGTTGCGAGTCTGCTATTTTGATTTCTTTTCCGGTTAATTAGAGGTTCATTTGCTTGTGTAAGTAAGGAGGTCTAGAAATGACATGTCTGTAATGCAGGCATCATCTCCTCCAACTGTATATCAGCAGGATTGCTATGGTCTGTGTTGTTCTTTATAAATTTGTCTGCACCTGTCTAAGATCTGTGTATGATACACTTTTTTCCCCTAGAAATTCTGGAAAAGTGTCATGGATGGTTTCTGCTAGAATGTTAAATTAGAGAACTGGGTGAAAATTACCCTTTTCTGATCAGGTAAATGTATTTCATCAAAAGCAAGTGGGTGAAGCGTGTGTACAAGGGGCAGGGGCATACCAAAAAGCAAAAAGACCTACAAAAAGAGATTGTATTCTACGAAGGACAATCTTATATACAATAAGGAATTGCTAGGGTGCACCAAAAAGAAATGAGGGATAAGAGGCTACTCCTTAACTGTACAATATTCATCTCTACATCCTCAAAAGCTTTTCTATTTCTCTCTCTTAATGCAACCCACTTCAGTGCAAGTGAGGTGACAGCCGAAGCCCAATGTCTTCTCCTCCTTTCCCGTGTCTCCAACTGAACATTAACCCTTTACTTGTGCCTGAAATTGCCCATAGATTCCAAACTATGTCAAGATTTTCCACCATAATCTCGGAGGAACTGGAGGTGGCACTAGAGGTGGAGCTTGGGGTCCTGTGGCCCGGGAAGCTCCTGAGGTGGTAAGGACCCTGGAGGGGACTCAGAAGATGTCTCCTTCTTGGCGTAATGTGGAGATTGTGGTGGGAGATGGAAGAAGAATTGAATTCTGGGAACACTGATTGGCCAGAATAGCCTGAAGTTCATCTTTCCTGTTTTGTACTCAATAAGTACTCAAAAGCAGGTTATGATCAATCAAATGTGGAGTTAACAAGGATGGGATTTGATTTTCTGAAGAACTCTTAATGATTGGGAAGTTGAGGCATTATCTACATTGTTAATTTACTGGAATCTCTTGGTGGATATCTGACTGTCCAGACAGACTTGGATGGAAGCTGAATAGCATAGGGATATTCTTAGTTAAATCTGTATACTTGAACAGTGAATATACCAGCGAAGGTGTCATGTTTTGTTTGGCTGTTAATTAGGCAAGCGTGCTTGACCCAAGAAAAATTACAAATAAGAGGTTTTCAGATTTGTTTGGTTTGCCTTTTATATGGACAGGATGGGAAATTAATAAACATTCGTTTTTACATTGCAAGACAGTGTTCTTTTGTATTTTGGGCATTAAATGGGCAATGCAAGTGTTACCTTGATGATGCTAAGCAGCTGGAAGAGTATTGGACAAAGGGGAGGTGATGAGAACTGGTGGCAGATTATACCTGCATGCATTTGATGGACTCTATGGAAGAGAGGAATTCAAGACTTTTTGAAGATACTAGGAGTGTGTGTAAACACAATATGTGAGGGGAAATAGGGGACCTGGTAGATCTATTTGGCAAAATTTAAGATTATAGGCTTATGGAGGGTGTTTATACTTTTTTGGGATTTGTGAAGTTCTTAACTTAGCATCTTTTCTGGTGTTAAGTTTTTCTTCTAATACAACTGTTACCTTAGTCAAAAAAGAAGAAGAATGAATATTATGTAACACATAACATTAAAGTAAGATGGTTGGAATTAAAGAGAGTTACATGAGTATCATGCGATAGGAAGATATCTAAGAAGATGATAGACAAGTTCCATAGAGCGGTTGTGAGACTAGTAATATTATACGGGAGTGAATGTTGAGCCTCTAAGATTAATATACATCCATGAGTTCTGATGTTTGGATGTAACATGCGAAACTTAATATAATTAGAATTGATCACATCTTAGTTGCATTAGAAAAATGAGAACATGTGATTTGACTAACACGATAAGTAGCATACATAGTGAATAATTAGTCGGAAAACCTAGGATAACTATGATTGTTACAACAAAAACAATAGCGAACATACCCATTGCGACCCCACAAGTGGGGTTTTGAGAGGGTGGGGTATACGCAAACCGTACCCCCCACCCCCCCACACCCCACCTTGTGTGAGGTAGAATGGTTGTTTTTGATGATTATGATTGTTGAAGGTGATAAAAGAGGATGAGGTAGACCTAAAAATTCACAAAAGGAAGTTTTTCCTTTTATGTTGGAAGATCTAAAATCTTTGGGAATTGATGCATGTTTGGCTAAGAATATAACAAATGATAACAATTGATCCCCACATAAAACAATACTAACTAGCTGGAATTAAACTACTTGTTTCTGCATGGGTAAGTCCGACATTCATCTAAAAGACAGAGTGAGATTTATTTAAATGAATAAAGAAGATCATAAAACTGACTCCCACCAACTGATCTAAAAAATAGGAAAGAAAAATTAATGACCCTGGCAATGTGGGTTGATGCTTACTTGATTGATTGGGTTAGTTAGATTGTTGAAGGAATAAATTGAAAAGTAACTTCCTTCCCTCTACCACTCTCTTATGTTGTTTTACTGTAATACCCAATTTTGCAGGCACTTGTTTGCCCTTACTCGCGGTCTGAATCTGAATGATTTAGACTTGAGGCCATCAAGTGCATTTGCTTACATTGGGATTTAAGTACTTATTTGGTCTAAATAGGTCTTAATCAGTAAGATCTTGAACAAAGTCAAAATTATTTTTGTCTGGATAATTTTCTGTATCTGCAACCACCCACCACCACCACCACTAACCAGTAACCATCTGTGCTATCACAACCACCATCATCACTGTCAACGCCAACCATCATCACCAACCATCAACCACCTCTGCCATCACAACCACCACTGCTTCCACCAATTACAGTTGGTCGCTACCACACCACTTCCATCATTTTAATTATATCCAGTGCCATCATCACCTTTGTCACTGCGTCCGCCTCCTTCATTGCCACCTTTACCACCATTATCAACCACTACCACCACTACGCTCAATCCCTACTACCAAGTACCAAACATCTCCATCACCACAACTAGCACCGACGCCAACTACCACCAACCCCATCGTCAACCACCACATATTCTTCAACCACCACCATCAAAACTGCCTACTACTAACAACCATTTGCACCATCACTACCACTACCAACCGCCATCATCATGTTAGTCATTACAACACCAACTATCTTCACCGCCATTAATTGCCACTAGCACCATCACCACCATCTCCACCGCGGCCACTACAAACCATTTCAACCCATCACTAGTGAACATAAATGTTTGTTTTTAATCAAATAATGATTTTATTAAATTAATATATTTTTCTGATATTTTATTACTTTTTATTTGAATTGTATATTTATTACTCCCTCCGTTTCAAAAAGAGTGGTCTGGTTTAACTTGACACGGAATTTTTAAGAAAATAAAGAAGACTTTGAATCTTGTTGTCCTAAATTAAAGTTACGTCAAATGAACAAAATTGTCCTTTAATCTTGTGGTTTTAAACATGCCATGTGGAAACCTGAGAGTAAAATGTTACTAAGAAAAGGAAAGAGGTCATTCTTTTTGAAACAAACAAAAAAAAAGGTCATTCTTTTTTAATCGGAGGGAGTATGTTTTAAAATAAATAAGTTATGCACATTAAGAAATTGAAAAACAAACAATTTAATCATTCAATGCTCAAAGACCAACTTAAAATAAAATCTTTCGGTGTTTAAATCTAGAGACGACATCTTAATTATTTGGATATGAATTCAGATTTAATCTTAATGCAATCAAATGGGGCCTTCATCATCCTCTTATTCATTCAGGTGCTGAGGCTCCCAATAAGGAGACTATGTCCTTTGCAGACCTCAAGAAAGATATACCATTTCCTATTAGTTATTATACACTTTCGGACAAGGAACTAGAAGAAAATGGATACTGTTATGAGCAACCAGGTGACATGCATTCCAAGAACTTGAAATTTAATGAATTCCTTAGTTAAGATTATTGACAGTTGACCTTGGTATTTCATTACCCATGTAGAATTTCTTTCAACGCTTCCTGCTCCTTCAGGAACACCTCCACATGAAGTTTTGGCCCTCGACTGCGAAATGGTAATTTAACAACTTTTTCAACTTTATTTGTTCATCACAATGTTATGATTTAGTATTTAGACGTACTTATATGCATAATCGATGCTGTCTTTTATCTTCATTTCCTTGCTCCTTAGATATAAATATTGGTGAGGATGAGAGCATTTTAATTATGTCGGGTACGGTAGCTTAACTATTTACTGCATCTAGATTCTTTGACTTGGTTGGTGATGGGAGGAGTTGTTGGTTTATGTGGTTTAATAGTGATGTATATAGTATATGACATATCAGTTTTGAGGTAATGGTACATTGGTACTAAAAGTTGTGTTCAGACTAGTTGGACTTAGAATTCTGATGATGGTAGAAGTAGTTAGAGTTCTGAAGATTGTATGAGAAATATATACATCCTTTACTATCAGTGTTCCGTGGCAAATAGTCGTTGTTTTGAACCTCAATTTTGGTCTGTCTTATCTATGCTATTCGACGGTATAAAGGGTCTTCTGTTGGTTGCCACAGTGTATACATTTTATACCAAATTAATAGCTTTTAATGTATATTCTTTGGACAGGCAGACAGAGATATTATGCTTGCTGTTTTTTGATTTGTCTCTCTTACGTAGTTGCCTTTTTTTCCTTTTATTTATTAAGTAACATTTTCTGTTTGTCATTGTTCTTTAAACTGGAAGCTTTGCATACAAATCTCATATCATTTTGGTAAAATATATGTTTTTGTAGTGTATTACAAGTGAAGGCTTTGAGCTTACCAGAGTGACATTAGTGGATGTTGAAGGACAGGTTTGCTTCCTCTTATTTCTTTTCGCGCTCTATTTTTTGTCCCTCACTTGCATTTCAATGAGGTAATCTATCTTTTGGTTTAATAGTTCAATTTTTTCCCAAACTGTTTCCTCATCGTGTATTTTGTCCATGGCTAGTTTCTTTTCTATGTAAAAAATGCATTTACCCTGATCTTTTTGATTTTCTATTGTTTTTTGGCCACTCTAAGGGGTGGTCCTTAATTAGCTTATATGAACTAGCCTTGTCAAAAAGCTTTAATTTTAAATATGATCCAGCTGGCATTTATGCTGTGATCATTTATTTGTGTAGTTGAACAGTGTCATGATCTAGGCATCTTTTTTCATTAAAAATCTATGAAGTCAGCTAAGTTGCGTGCTCTTTGCTTTTGATGCCACACGGCCGCACCCGTGTCGGATTCTCCAAAGTACACTACTTTTGGAGAATCCGACACATACCCATTCCCATTACCATTTTTGAATAGTCCAAGCAACATAGAAAGTCACATACACATATACTGCCACTATCATTCAAGCAACAATCAGCTGCACCTCAATGCTTTAACTAGTTGGATGAATTGTCTATATCCTTCCTGCACTATTTTGGTCTGCTGCATTACTTTAGAATGAATCAACCTGCATATATATTGGGATTGTTGATTTGTATAGTTGAACCCTGTAGTTATCCAGGCATATTTTTGAACATATGTAACAAGTTAGCACATATATATTGCCCTTTTGGTCCATGCACCATGTGTTAAGGGATACTATTCCTTTACGTGTTTGGGCAAATTCAATGGTTTTTTTTTCTTCTTTTATCCTCCTGTATGGCCATCAAAAGTCTCAACTTGATCTCAAATGTACCTCCCTAGCCTGTTACAGGAGATTTTGATGCATTATCAATTGTCTCATGGTCTTCCAGACTATATTTATAGGCTACTTCTTTTTCTATGTCTGACGGCTAATATCATCAACCAATTGCAGGTTATGCTGGATAAATTGGTCAAACCATCAAATGACATTGTTGACTACAATACTAGGTACTTTTATGTATGATAACTTCTAAATTTTCATTTGATCACACATGCTAAATACATACCTCTCTCTTCCCTTTTATGTGTCTACCTCCACAAGGTAGTGGTAAGGTCTCGTACATTCTACCCTCCTCAGACCTATTTTGTTGGATTTCACAGGGTATGTTGTTGTTCCATTTTATGTGACACTAATTTCTTATTTGTCCATTTTAAAAAGAATGACACATTTCTAATTTGGGAAACGATTTAATTTTAAACAAGTTTCAAGAGTATTATAGCCACAAATTTATTTCATGCTTTAAGACCCACAAGTTTCAAGTCTATCTTTATAACTTAATCTCCGTACCGAGTCAAACCATGTTAGTCAAACTAGAATGGATGGAGTAGCAGATTAGAGAATCAGTGGTTTAAGCCCGCACATTTCAAGATTAGATTCACTTGATAATAGCATCAACATGTTTTTGAATTTTGTTAGCTCAGATTTAGCTTAAGCAAGTTGTACTAGTATGCTCTTCCGTCTGTTTCAAAGGAATTTAGTCTAGGCGGGAATGCCTATTGTAACTCAAAAGGGTCTTGTGGTTTAGTATGCCTGAAGCCAATCTTCAATTCAGATGGCCTAGACTTTGATATCATATAGGAGCTGAATTTAGTGTTTCTTTGACTTTTATCAATCAAAAGTGTGTTTTGCATGTCAAATTTCATGTTTGATTTTCGCAAGAGTTGACTACTTTTACTCTTTTGATGGTGAGGAAGCCATGTAAATACATTAATTGGATAAATTTGTGTATTTAGTATTTTCCTGAGCACAAAATTTGAAGTGTCAGGTAATCTTCAGAACTACCTAGTATAGTCCATAGAAAAGGCTACTGACACGATATACTATTTTTTGACGAGGGAATTAAGCCAAGATATATCTTGGAATAGATTCTTTTTGCTTCTTCTGTTTCTCTTCTTTTTATCTATATTATAACGATGGCATCCGGGCTAGTGTGTGCGCACCTCGACGTTTTCACCAAGTACTTTCTCACTCCAACTAGGTCATGTACTGAGTAACTGTCCTCCAAAGATTAGGCAGATCGAAAGATCACTCATCTTTTTTTGGTTTATGTTGGGATTTGAACCTTGGTCGCTAGCGTGTGCACCCACTTCATTGATGAATACTGCTCCCTTGTCTGTTATATTTCTCTCTATTATCTTTTAAGTTTTTTCGCAGTTTCCAGTGTCTCACTGCCACTAGTAATGGATAATGTCTTGTAAGACGGAGGAATCAAGTAGGGGAAAAAGATACAGAAGAAAAAAGAATAAGAAAAGGGAACCAAGAAAAAGATATTAATAAAGAATCAAGCTTCATTGCCAGGGTTTAATCTCTCTCCGCAGCTTCCCCTCTTCAATTTCTTTTGTTCTTTAATTTAAATTTTTTTCCTTTTAATGATTTTTCAATTCTCTTATTATTTCCAATTCTACATTTGCTTATAAAATCGTTCTATTTCTCTCTCTCTTTTTCTTTCTATTGTCTCTCTCCTTTTTCTCTTAATATTTCCACCAACCTTTTCTCCTATGGTAAATATTCTCGAAATTTTAGACCTCCCTTAAGATCTACTCTTGTCGCCTCAAACCACACTTTCCAAGCAAGGTACTCAAAAAATGGCAGGGGAAGGGCTATGTGGGTGGTAAAATCAGTGCGGGTGTGTCGGGCTATAACTTTTATCTTCCTCTGTGTTTTTCCTTTTTATATTGTTATGGGGTAGAGCAAGTGTAATTCCATTCTTGGCTTTGTGAGGAACAATTTGGAAACAGAACTGGAAAGATAGATGATTCAGAAGCAAACGGATGTTTAAGAATACAAAACTCAACTCAAGGAATTTTTGGGGGCAACTTGTTAAGATAGCTGTTTTCTTCTCATTTCTGGTTGTGTCTTAGTGTTGCTATCGATCTCTCCTAGGAAGAAAAGCTTCTGATTTATGTTCGTAAGTTCATTTTCAAAGATCCATTCCCAAAGTCGAAGAGATAGATGAGGGTTGTTTCTTTTTGGGGGGATAGGGGGTGCCCAGAGGGTGTCCGACACAGCAGGAGTTCAATTTGCTGAACTGCACCAATTTTTTTTTTGATGTCGGCGAAACAAAAAATCTTGCTTTATAAGCTAAAATATTTGTTAAGCACAAATTACTTCAGGATGGAGAAAAGAAATAGTATTTGTCCTGAAAGAGGAAGACAAAAATACTAAATAAACTCTGAGACTCACCTTCTCTTTCTTGAAATTCTCAGTCCTTCAGTCCATTATGTATTTCTTTTTGTGGGATAGAAACACATGCAGAAGAACTCTGTACGTGAGTCTTTAACTTGAAAGGACATTTTTAGATAGTTTGCAGTTTAAATATATGTTCTTTCATTAACTGATAATATTGCTTTATGTTGAGCAATCTGACTTTTTGCAGGTATAGTGGAATTACATGTCAGATGTTGGAAGATGTGACTACCACTCTAAAAGATATCCAGGTTTATCCCAAGAGCCTTTTGTTTGCTGACCTCTTTATCCCATTTTAGTAATTGGAAATGAAGCAGTCAGCATTAATAGCTTCTTGCAGATTTCTTGCACCTGCTTAGCAGACTGATTTGCTATACATGTCCATTTTGTTTTAGTTAACTATCTTTTCTTTCTTCAGGAGGAGTTCTTGAAACTGGTTCACAAGGAGACCATTCTGGTTGGCCATTCCTTGGAAAATGATTTGTTAGCCCTAAAGATAAATCATAAATTGGTAATTGATACCGCTGTGTTGTACAAGCATCCAAGAGGATCCTACAAAGCTGCTCTTCGCGTTCTGAGCAGAAAATTTCTCGGCAGGGAGATACAGGACTCAGACAATGGGCATGATAGCGTTGAAGATGCTAAAGCTACTTTGGAACTAGCACTACTAAAAATAAAAAATGGTAAGTCATAACCTTTTTACACATGCTAATGCACCACTAAATATTGTGCATTCTGAACTCTTACGGTCCCTTTGATTGGTATAGTCGAGGGGTGGTGGAGTTTGGTTGTAAAATAGGAAGATTAAAAATAAAGAAAATGAATAATAAATAAGATGACAAATATTTAGACTGTTGGATCATTTGATTAAATCTGACCATCCAATTTGTCAATTTTTTAAACTTTAACTTCTTCATGTGTTAGAAATGTTGGAAACAAAAAACGCTTGCCACGTGTCAAAATTTGTGGTGGTGGTGGGGTACTAGCTACGGAATTATCAAGTTAAGATTTCTAAGATGGGTGTGTAATCTCAACAAATTGGTATTGCCTGTATTGGATCTTGGACATAGAAACTTAATGCTGCTCTTAGCCTCACTATAATATGGATGCAATGATGCATGCTAAACACATTTGTACCTACCCCCAGCATATAATCCTTTTGCATAATAGTTAGTGCTCTTAGACTAATTGCACCACACCCAATGATATAAAAAACGAAGCTTCTATGTAAATTGGAGGCAACCCGTAGTTCAAACTTCGTGAGTACATTATATTAACACCAGATATACAAGCAACACCATTCTTGTGCTTTCTTTCTCCAATCCCTGTTTACCTTCATTTTCTTTTCTTTTCTTTTCTTTTGTCCTTGAAATGGAGTTCTTTTTGTGCTATTTATGTTGCTTATTGTGGATCACCACATCTTTTCATTTTGCTTTTTGGATCAATGCATCCTAGACTTCATTGGGCTGTAACTTCCTGAACTAGGGCCTGATTTTGGCATACCTCTGTCTCAACAATTATTGCGGCGGAAGCTTCTTTCAGTTCTGAGTGACTCTGGCAAAGGATCTTCAATCATTGATAATATATCCATAGCAAGGAGATATGCTGCTGAATTGTCCAATACAATTCCAGTATCATCTGACGATGAAGCTCTTTCAAAAGCCATTAAAGAGGTGAGTCAAAAGAATCTAATTTGTTATATTGTTCAAAAGCAGACTGATTAAGAATCCCAAAGCTCACGATACTGGCATCACTTGTCTTGATAGGTCAGAAATGATAAGGTACAGTTTATCTGGACGCAATTTGCAGAGCTATATGCATACTTGAGGAAGCAAGCAGATGACTCTGAGGAGCTAAATAAAAAATTAGCAGAAATGATAGCATTGCTGACATGTGAGAAAGAGTCTAATTCCAGGAGAAGCATCAAATTTGACGTCACTCCCGAACTGAAGGATATATTAGGTCGCATGAATCGCAGAGTCAAGAGCATTTACTCCAATCTTCCTCTAAATGCTATGCTTATTATTTGCACTGGTCATGGAAACACTGCAATAGTTCAAAGGTAAAATCCTTTTAAGCTGGATTGCACAAAACTCTTACTCCTCTCCTGAATCACAAGTTTTGAACTAAACAATGTCAGTCATTTACTCCAATTTATCATTTTATTTCATGTTGTAGTGTTACTTCATTCAATTCTCCTGTGAAATTGTTTTTTTTTTAAGATTTTTTTTTATTTTTATTGTAGCCCTTTAATTATTTTTTAACACGATATAAAAACCAATACTGGATTGGATAAAGTGTTTACTTGTGCCAAGATGATTATTATTGGAACAAATCTTTATCCAGCTCAAGACCAAAACATTTTTTAGATATACATCAGTCATCAGGTTTCAACACGAAAAAACAAATCTCTAATGAGAACTACGATAATTCAGTTACTATTGATCACCTTAAATACGATCCTGTATTATAATCCGTGTACCACTGTTCACAAGCCAAATGTGTCCTTACTGCTCTGCGTAGACGGACTGCTTGCTTACCAGATCAAATGGTAGTATTCCTTGCCAGAGTAGATGCTACCTTTCTGTTCCATAGGATCACTAAACTCACATGAAGTAGTCCTGCTAAACTTCAATAATCCGGTGACTACTGTATGTAAAAACGGACATCCTTTTATAAATCCCTTAAAACTGCTATTTTGTTTATTCTTTATAATTTTAAAGTATAAAACCTGTTATTATTCTACCAGTGAGCATTGCAGAGACCTTTTTTACATCATCATGAAGGGAAACCTTTTCCCCCGCCTGAGGCTCACTGTTTTTCTCCATTATATGTTGACTTTCTGCTACCTCGTTTTGTTGTTTATCTTCTGCCAGTGGTGTAGAACTTGTTGTTTTATGTTACCAACTGTTTGTTACTCTGTAGTAGGTTGGCATGAACAATGTCTAGTTCTGTAGTAGGTTGGCATGAACAATGTCTAGTTCAGTCTATCTTAATACAAGTGTTCCTAAGAATGTCCTTCTATTAGTGCTTTTCTGCTACTGATCCTCTATTGGTATTTGGGGAGGCTGGAAGTCTGTCCATTCTAATCCTGAGTGATTCAAATTTTATACTAGATCCTCAAATAAGTTGCCATTCACATGGAGATCCAGGAAATATCTGATTTCTATCTTCTAGTTGCCAGTCTCTTTGTAGATTTAAGGCCAGATAATAATGTTATTGCTTGGCAAAACCTGCTAATTATTTCTTTTTCTTTTTGTGTTCACAGAGTGAGGAAGATCTTGTCAGAGCAGACTGATGCCTCGATGCCCCGTGAGAACATTGTTAAACTCTTGGAAGAGTTGCAGGCACAAGCTGAAGTTGGTTTGTGCTTTGTAGGTGTCAAACACTAATCATATTTCTCTGTATTATCTATATTCTAACTCTTATTGCAAGCACCTTCATTAACCTGGTTTATCAGGGCGGAGATAGAAGAGAAAAATCCAAGATGAAGCGATTTCCTATAAAGGGAATTTTTTGATGTAAAGTTAGTTCATTATGTGTAAACTTGTATATGTAAGGTACCTTCTTACCTTTCATGGTCTCCATGGCCGTTAACGAGTAGCTGAACAACATTATATTGTATGACCAGGTTATTATACTTATCTCAGAGTTGTACGGTTAACGTATTATATACTTTTCTATGTACTTGGCTATCTCTAGGTGTTGTATATGCAAATAGTTAGATCAGGCTCATAGTTTACTGGTATTTTTTGGTTCTTATCTCATGGATGACCAATTGATGATTGAGATGAAAACAAAAGTTGGTACACCAAGAAGTGCTATAAAGTCTGACCCAAATTGATACTAGGGAAATGAAGAAAAAGAGCCACCAGGTTTATATCTGAACTGGTAATTGCTCTGTTAGTTGATTTAGAAGACTGGCCTAGCTTAGCTAAAGTCCAAGAATCATATAGCCTACAATCATATATATTTATATAAAAGAAAACCTTAAGCCCGCTTATGTGGCGCAACAACAAATAAGAATTGTCTTTTAATTTATTTATTTACAAAATTAGCCTTCACTTTCATGAAGAGTTGTGATTTTTACAAAAAAATGCGACTTTCTATGAAAAGCTGCAACTTTTGCATAAAGTTGTGACTTTTTATGAAAAGTTATGACTTTTATGAAGAGTTGCGTTTTTTATGAAGAGTTGCGCTTTTTATGAAGAGTTGCAACTTTTATGAAATATTGTGACTTTTATGAAAAATTGTGACTTTTCAAAAGAGTTGTGACCTTCTTGATAAGGCACAATAAGCATTTATTGATACTGCCCTTTGTTGTCTATAAATAGAGGAATTTTCTCTCATTTTAAAACAACGAAAATTCTGAACTACTACTTCTTCTTCTTCTTCTGTAGAATTATATTCGTGTATTTTGCTCATGTTGAGTGACTGACTGATACCATTGTGTTTGTATCAACACACTTGTGAATAGAACCGCTCTATCATGAGAGGATCCATTCCTTTAAACTTCAGGTAGTAGAATGGACTAATTTCTTAAGGGAATAATGTGCATTCACTCGGCTTGATTTTTCTTTTATGTTTCATTTTGTTAGTAAAGATTCTTGTATGTTGTTTACAGTCACTAATTTATGCTTATTTTATTAATTTTTTATTTTATTTTTGTGTACATGTTTCAAACTTTGTTGTTTATGTTTATACTTTTGATCATTATATTGAAGTAAAGATATGTTAATCAAGAGTTTGATGTAATCATTAGACTATTGGTGTCATGTAGATTAGAATTTTTAAACTTGTAAAATAAATGACTTTAATCTTTATAGAGTGTTCAGTGGCTAAAAGATCCATGAGATGTGCAACAAATGACTTTCAGTGTTCAAAAGTTAGGGTGGTTCAACACTATCTTGGAGTTTTATTTATTAAACTTTCTATCTTATCGAGGTATTCAATCGATTAGTGACATTCAAAAAATAAAGGAATGTAGTGGAATGGTAAGTATTGTACTCAACCTTAGTCAAACGTTTGGGATTCAAATGTTAGATTGGAGTCAATGAATTACCCCTCACTGTAGGATGAATCTATATTAACGACATATGAAGAAAATAATTACCTACTTACAAACTTTAGATTAAAAATCTCAAAAATAATAAAATTTTAACCATATTGATAAAAACATAAACAATAAAATATGTCTTTTAGCTATCAAAGTAGTGTCATCGACTGCGTATGATTTTGGATAAGGGACCTGCCAAGATGTTATTTAATCGGAATTATTTGAGCAACATACGTTATTTCATTGAACTCCAAGAGATGTGTTTTTATATTTTAATTAACTTATCAAGTACGCAACTAATTATATAAGATGTATCATATTTAGATTTTGTATGTAACGGCCTTTGAGTAGGAGAAAAACTCTCGCAATTAATGAATGTAATGTTTTTACAACTTTTTTAAAATACAAATATAGACATTGAAACAATTACATATCTTTTATAAAGACTTAGGTGATGAACAACTACCGTAAAATGAAGAATTAATAACAATATTTGTAAACACTTAGAATCAAATCCTTTTCGTTTTAAGATTAAAAAAACATTTCATATTTTTGGATAAAATATTATTGACAATATATTGTAGGGTTGTACCCTCTCAAAAGCACATGTATTATCATATGTTTAGAAGTTGATTATTGACATAGTTCATCACTGCGCGAAGCGCGGAAAATTTACCTAGTGTTACGATAATTTTGTACACTCTTTGACTAATTTAATCCACGTGCACATATCTTAGACTTAAATTAATATTGAACAAGAAATGAACATAGTATTAGCTTCAATTGAACAAACTCGGCCTTCAAATATTTACAGACTGGAAGGATTGTGGATATTCATGCTGCTAAAGCAATCACAAGAAGTTACTCTTGATTTGGCAAAATCCCCATACACCAACTTTATACAAAAACTGTATCCTCAGTCCCAAATACATTAAAATCGACCATATAATATCATTCATGCCAAGACAGAAATAGAAGTGAAAATTAAATTAAACGTATAAAAAAATAATAGTCAAATGGAAGAAAATGGCTGCAATTACTAAGATCTTGCTCAATTATCCGGACAGAAAACTAAAATGAAGTAAATAGGGAAGACAAAAAAAAACAGTTTTATCTACTAGTTTCACATCAACCTACATTAGCACAAAAGTTAATACTATCTAAGAATAGCATCAAAGTATACAATGCCATGCATTCTGATCATGAACACTGAAATATTATCACACAAGACGGTTTTCGCTACAAGTTGATCCAATGCACAGCATTGTTTGTTTCTGAGAGAGCATATGTTGTTTCTACCTCCAAGCTGAAGCAACAGTCAAGGTCTTGTCTTCCCACCCGAAATAGAGTGCACCTGCCTCCTCCTCTGCTTTGTACCTTTCGCTATATTGCTTGATAAGATTCCGGATTGATTCATAGACATTTCGGCTAATTGGGGATGGAGTGAAACCAGCCATCATCATCCGAGCTCTCCACTTCCCTGCAACCTCATAACGCTCTATTCGCTCCAATCCTTCACAGGCAACAATGTTGATGATATCACGTGCGAGACATTGCCGTTCTACATTGACCCTCTCTTGGCTGTCCCTTGAAAGAGTTGCATCGAGAGACTCGAATACGGCACAATAGTAGTTGTAGACTTCTGCAAACCTTTGTAGAAATGGGGCGGTGTTAGTGTTCATGTCTTGCTCAACAACTGTTACCAGCTTTGGATTTAAGCTCTTCACCATCCTCAGAAGCTGGTCTCTTTGGTTTACCGTTGATACACTTTCATCAGGCATGTGATGAAGCTGGAATGCGAAGTTTACTAAAACAGCTTCACCAGGACGGCAGTTTAACATTGCTGGGGTGACTAATGCAGTGTTGGAAGACACTGCTTGGAACTCAAAAGAGATCTTAAGATCTTTGGCCAGCTCTGCAAGCCTCAGACCAATGACATTAAGGCCTCCAATAGCACGTTGGACAGATTCAGGGTCGTCTACCCCAGTTAGCCTCACATGGGGTGGCTTACCAGGCATACTAGCCAATGTCTGCAATAAAGTGTAATATTGACTTCCTTGGTTAACGTCAAAATCTATGATGTGAACTCTTTTCTCATCTTTAAAAGCCTCTAGGATCGCACCATTTGCTGCCATAAAACCAAACCTAAAGTACGGACATACTTCAAAGAGGACTTGCATAGCAGAGAGTCTCTCAGAAGAGGTGGCTTCTTTGCATTTTAGAGCTTTATAAAGACCTCTGCCAGATGTAGCCATTCGAGCTGCAAGAGCTTCTACCATGTAAGCTGCAGTCCTTTCAAGAGGATCTCCCTGGATGGAGACCATCTGCCTCAGTTCATTAATCATAGATGACGCTTGTTCAATGTGTCCATCTTGAATAGCAGCAGCACAACTAAACAGCATTTGCTTTGGAGTTTGAGGAGCAGATACAGATATTTCCTTGTAGCTACTACTGCTACTGACATTAGAATCTGCCGATGTCGACTCCTTGGGAGACTCCTGAAGTAACTCGGTTCGGATCTGGTTAAACCATTCATCATCTATGTCCATAGTCTCCCCACGAGTAAATACATCATCTCCTTCAATTTCATTATCATCAAAAAGTACCCTTTCAAGTTCTTGAAGCTTCATTGTCACCCTTCCATCATTATATTCTGATGAATCTGAACTTTGATTGACAAAGTCTCCTGAATCATAACTAACCTGATTGTAATCTCTTGATGGATGGAAAGAAGATGAACGTCTCTTGTGGAACGGATTCCCCAAGACATCTGTAGGTGATGTGTTTAAAAGTTCTTCTGAAGGTGAAGGTGATTCTAGCAAATACTTTGGATCATAACTGTCTGTGCTGCTAGACTCGGTCACATACATAATCCCGCGTGCATTTTTGGTGTACATGGATGTTGACAAACTAGAGTTATCGTTGTGGCCATTTTGAAAATACAGCTTCCCATTTCCAATTGATCTTACAGATCTAACTAAAGACATGGTTCACTAGTTATTCTAATTCTCAAAATGAAGCTGCTTGAATATTCCCTTACAAAAACTGCTCCTCCTCAATTCAACCAGAAACTGGTACGGGATCCCTGTAACTGACTGTCGTATTTGGGAGATGCTGCTCTGCTGCTGAAACATCAAATAGACATACACTCCGATTAGACAAAAGAAACCAGTAGTGGAAAATAAGACAATATTTAAAGACAACTATGAGAATAGAAGATAAATGCACTGTTGCTTCATGCGATCCTTATGCACTGGATATCAAGTCAGGGGACAAATAGTACAACATACGAAATAGAATGCAGCAGGTAACAGATGATTCAGCAGCAGAAAATGATTTTACTGAAAGAACATCTCCTCTCCTCTCTATAAGCATTCAAAATCCTTCGAGCTTTTTAGTTTCGGGAACCATATCCGTGAGACCAACAGAAATAAAAAAGCTACTCAACAATGATAGATAGTCTTCTCGCAACCAACAGTAACTCCTATCACTAAATGGTGTATACTTTGTGAAAACACTCCTGCAAAACCAGGTATTACTTTTGCGAAGTTGAAAGTTTTCCTTAGTTTATTACTCAAGCTCCTTCAACATTTGAAGAACACCGTCAAAATTACATGTCCATCGTTCACAATAAAGATATTTAATAATACCACTTCTTGCTTTTGGCATCAAGGTGTTAAAAAATTGGAAGCAAGAAGGGATTTACCCATTAGAGATTCAACAAAATACCAAAAAGAACATAAACCTCAACAAGAAAAAAGCAAGCATTGCACCCGAGGATGTGGTCTAGTGGTCAATGAAGTTGGTCAAGAACTAGAAACCAAAAAACTAGGTGAATTCTTTCCATCTGTCCTATCCTTAGCCTTGGTGGACAGAGTTACCTTGCAGCAGGAGATGACACGTAACTCGTGGAATTAATCGAGGGGTACACGAGCTGGTCTAGACACCTATGGTTATTAATAAACAAAAAAAGAATAATAAGGCAAACATTCCAACACCCTTTGATTTCTACAGATCTATCCTCCTCCTGAGTATGAACATAGTAATCACAGAAAAAACATACTGCAGAACTTTGAATTCTCAACTTCTGAAGATCTATTAAGGGCAACAAACATGATCCATACACAAATTGTTCAACATAAGTTCTATAACTGCACTCTAAAAGCAACCAATCACCAAATTCAGAACAAAAACCAAAGCAAAAATCAGACAAAAACAACAACACAAAGTCAAAAGAAGCAAAGCCAAATATACCTGTCAAGTTGAACTCAGAAAGAGAAGATCTTAAGATGTGTTACAGTAGAAAGAAAAATCAACAACAGCAATCTGCAAATTTCCTATGTGAACACATAAAAGATAAAATTTCAAAATTAGCTTAGAAGAAAAGCAAACCCCTTTAGGGCTTTGACCAAAGTTAAGATATATTACCCTTTTATGGTATATATTTCCAATAAAAATATCTTCAGTAGGTACAAATCCAGCAAGCAAAAAGATTACAAAATTTCCATAAGATACAACAAAGAAACCTTCAAGTTTCAACTAACCAAAATTTAGATAAACCCCACAAACAAAAATTGTGCCAAAAATTCAACCTTTATGAAAAAAAATCAATCTTTCAAAGACTTTAAACAAAAATAATACAAATCAATCTTCTGGAATTCAAGAAAATGGAATGAGAACACTTACACCCTTTTAGTTATATTATATATACTTGTAAGGAAGTTTCCTAAAATCCCAAGAAAATTCAACCCCTTTTACTTTTTCTTGTTCTTGTTATAGATACTATATACTATACTACAATAATTAGTACTAGTATTTCTGTTTTTATGTATAATACCTACTTGTCTGAGTCTACAAGAACAAGTTGTTTGATCCATGCCTTCTTTTTTTCAATTTATTCACGAGCAAGGTGGAGTCAGAATTTTCAATAAGAAGGTTTAAAATTTATAAAAATAGATATATAAAATAGTCGAAGAATTTCGACATCTTCTATATATACATATAAAATTATTTTAATCATGTATAATTTTTTATCAAAAAGATTCGAATAAACATCCTACATACAAGGTGGCTCCGCCTTAATCCACGAGACAAATCAATCTGCACCTTTGAATTATAATCTTGTGGACTATGTTTCATTGTTACATATGGGATGAGCATGGATAACGCGTGTACAAGATGATTTTTTTTCTTTTTCTTTTTTTGTTAATTTTTTCTTGTGGTTAGTGACGTTGGAGTATATGTCATGAATTCTAAGTCATAGTCAAATTGTCGTGGTAAAATAGGGGTAAAATAGTAAAATTACGTACACATTATCCTTTCATTTTTTTTTTTAGAATATGGTATGGTCAATTCTTTGTGACTTTCTTCATTGATGACATTCATTACTTCTCGCAAAAATAGTTTATCGATGGAGGAGTAGAAGCGTTGATCCCCTCTGATCAACTTATTTGTGACTCAATATGTTAATTTGAAGGAAATCTATTTTTCAAGAGTTTACGTATATATAAGCCTTTAGTACAATGTTGATTGGTGTATTTAATGTAATTGTTAGATTGAAAAAATAAAACATTTTTTTCTCCTTACAATCAAGTCGATGGAGTATGATTAAAAAAATAAAACAAAAAGGCGAACAACTATAAAAGCTATAATTATAAAACAAGATCGAATCTATGAAAACATTGATTTATACGTTCTTCTTAGACATTTTTGTTAATAAGTGATTACTATATACTCTAATTTTAGTTCATAACTTTTAAATTAATTTTATGTTATTTTTAAATTTAACCGATAAATATATATATATATTTTTTCAAACCTCTATGAAATAAATATCTATCATGCAGACACTTAATTTGTTATATACACAAATAACGTAAAACTAAAAGTGAATTTGTAAACTAAGAAATCAGAATTTCCCAAAAAATAATTGTATTATCTTTGAGAACAAAGGATAATTGTTTTCTTGGGGTGGTAACATTTTCAGACTAAATTACCCTTCAAGAGGTTTGTAAGAGTCATTAAAAATGGAGATTGAAAAGGACAAAATCGACATTTGATAAATTTAGTTGGAAGTGGTTAAACTCGTGGTGGGGACTAATGCAAGATGTTGAAGGAAATTTCCTTTTCTCAACAACGGAATAACGAACTCTCGAAAATTTTTAATAGCTCAATTAATTGATTAATTTTTATTAATAATTTTAAAAAAAATTAATGGAAGTACAATCATATACCCTTATAATTGGTGTTTGAACCAAAGTGTGAAATGAATATTTTGTGGTATTTTTACCCCACAAGAACATTCTAATTTTAAAGTATTATAAGTCATGGTCATCCATTAGTTTCACCTTATCCATAAAAAAGGTTTTCAAAGTGCATAAATTGACATATTTAAATTAATTAGAGAAAATAACAAAGGTCATTTCTTGTAGGTGTAATATATATTGTGATAATGGATGAACCAAATGTCACACTCATATATAACTTGATAACTCTTTAGCAATTGGATAACCAGTCAAATCATGACTCCAGAAATAGGATATAAATGATATTTTGTCAAAGGGATGAAACATGATGTTAGGGAGCAAAAATAGAATTAAGTATCATAACAAATATAAAGAAATTTTCAAGAATTCACGCGCGTCTAGAAGATGAAAATAGCGAAAACTTAAAAATATTTAGATAAATGTTTTAGAAGACTAGACAAGATTACGAATAAAGTATTCAAAGTAAGGTGTATGAGAGTGATTTTCATGATGAATAAGTAAATAAGATTCGAAAAATTAAATTGAAATAGTTCGAATATGTAAAGAGGAAAAGTTATTGTGAGAGATTGACAATGATTATAGGTCCAAGGAGAGATAGATATAGATTGAGAAAGAATTGAAAAGAGGTGATAAAATATGATACGATATATTTTTAGTTTATTAACAATAAAATCGTAATTAAAAACATGAAAATAAAAAAATTAGAATAAATAATAAGTAGGCCAGTGTTTTCTCTCTTACCTATGGAAGAGCTTGACTCTAGTTTAGAGTATTTTATTTGTTCCATCTTATACTTAATTCACATTAATTTCTCACTACTAGTCATGTGATATTATTATTGTATTCTTCAATTTTATTTGTTGTTATAATGAATTATTTTGATTGTTTTTATTGTTTTCATTATAACTTTTTGCTCTGATATTTTTTACATTATTTTGAATATTTTTTTTTAGCTGAGGATCTAATATCTTAAATAATATTATTTTTTTATAAGATAAAAGTAAGATATATGTATATATTTTTTTCCAAATCCTATATAATTTTTGGAGATCACACTTTATAAATTATTACATTTTATAATATACAAGAACTTATTTGTATTCAATGTATAAATTAAAAACAACAAATATTTTAGGCATAAACTTTATTACTTATTTAATTAGTTATTATTTTATTTTATCAATTAATCATGATGAATCAATATATACAAGTATTTGTGCAAATATCATACGTGTGAGGAAACATTTTCTCATGCTATATGATTGTATTGGCCGCCTGTTTATGTAATGCCCATAGTTTCTTCTCACTAATTGATCGCTCTGTTCTGTAATAATTATTCACTATTAATTTAGCACAAAAATTATATGAAATTGTTATCAATTTTTGTTCCTTTTGTCTGATCCAGAAAGGGATAATTGTATATAATAGCAAATTAATAACCTAAATTAAATAGAGTAGCTACGGTTTGATTTAATTATGCTCCATAGCAAACGTTTGCCAAAGTTTGCCAAGCCTCTCTCCCAAAAATCTCGCTCGCCACTCTCCCATTCTCGCTCGCAACTCTCCCTCTGCTCGCCTCTCTCGCTTTATACACAGAAGTGTATAAATTGTGTTTTTGTTTTGTATAAAGCGAGAGAAAATTATATATATACATGCAAAAACATATATCTTCGTGCTATACACTTAATTATACAATTTACAAACATTTTACTTCGATTCAAAAATTTTATACAGATATTGCAGCGAAAAAGGCCAACGAATTATACAATTGCGAATTATACAATTGCAGTGAAATACAATTTTGTCTCGCTTTATACAACAGAAGTGTATAAATTGTGTTTCTGATTTTGTATAAAGCGAGAGAAAAACATATATCTTCTTCCTATACACTTATAATTATACAATATACAAACATTTTACTTCGATTCAATTGTATGCAAAACAAATTTTATACAGATATTGCAACGAAATAGGCAGTGAATTATACAATTGCGCATTATACAATTGCAGTGAAATAGGCCAGTAATTATACAATTGCAGCAAAATAGGCCAGCGAATTATACAATTTAGGCCAGCGAATTATACAATTGTATATGTATAGAGAATTATACAGTTATATGTTTGTTATGGAGCGCAATTATGCAAACTTTGCTATAGCATACAAATATGAATTTTTTATTTGCTATATGTGAAAGTTGCCCATCCAGAAAATGGTACATGTATATAGTGGACTTTGCAATTGTAATGTTGCAAAAATTTACCCAAATTCATATTGAATTTTTGATTAAATCATTATAAATCTTTGATTAAATCATTGTATATGAACTTGCCTCTCATCAAGAAATTATCTCAACTACTAGATCCTGCTAAATGCTGCTAATACCTTTGGAATTGGTATAAATTACTCGTTTTGTTTCAAATTTATATGAAATGAGTTTAGACACATAAATCAAAATAGTTAATTTTGTTCATGAACTCATGTATAGACTATTATTTTTTTTATTTTTTTATATATTTTAAAACTAAAAAAAAATACTTAGCACAAGTCAATATAGCTAATGATTCAAAATTTGAGAAAATTAGAATCAAAGGAAAAATTATTTAACTCTACAAATACTAACACCTTCACCTAAAATAAAATGTCAGTTAGATATTAATTAAATTATTCTAAATTCATAAATTACGCATCTTTATACGACAATATTAGTTAAGTGACCATAAATGACTTTTACTACCCTATATATAAAATAAGGAAAGTGCTAAATAGTAAATAGTCAGAAAATTAAAAAATTATAATATTATTTTATTTTAAAATAAATTGGTCTGTTTTTAATTTTTTAGTTAAAAAATGTTAAAGTTAAAAGGATAAAAATATTTTAAATGATAAAATAATATAATAAAAAAAATATTATCCTAATCAAATTCTAGTCAAATTTTCTGACAAAATTTTTTTCCCGATAAAATATAAAATTTATATATGTACAGTAAAAGATGAGAGAGTCCATCCAATCGTTTTTTAAAAGAAATAATCTTTGGGAACCACAGAATTTAGAGCATATTTTGATAGTAATTATTTTATTCTTCAATCTTGAATTTGTGTCTCTTTCAGCCAATCACAAGTTATTAATTACTAATATATCAACATGTCCTTGCTAGGCTATAAACATAAAATATGACGATTAAATGAGGTAATTATAATTTTCATTATCTAAGAAATGACATGAGCAATTAATGTTCTAATAATATTATCTACTTAATTTTAGTAAATTATTAAACTATTTAAACCTACCATCATATTAGTTATGTTCTAGATTTATATATGTTCCACCTACTCCACCTAAACTTGTAAATTCCCAGCTACAGTAGCTCTACATACATAAACATTAGACACGTGTGAATTACATTCTAGATATAAAAATTTGTATTAGCATTAATTTAATATATTTTATAATTTCATTTATTCCAAACAATTTATGTAAGATAGATATATGAAGTTGATAAATACTTTTTATGTTATTTTTAAATTATATGTGTTACTTTGTTTCAATTTATGTAACCTGAATGAAATTTGAAGAGTTAATGATTTTTTTTACTTAAATTATTAATTGTTTTAGTTCATAATATTTTCACGTCATTTTTAAATAATATGTATTATTTTTCTTGTCTAAATAACATATAAAATATGGAAAGTCAATCAAATTTTTTTATGATTTTTAATATGTGTCATTCTCCTACGGGATAATATAAAAAACTTCACCTCAACCACATTATTTCATATTATTTATACAAACCAAAGCAATATATATTTACAACGTCCCAATTTTTTTCTTAAAAATAAATCTTGTAGTTTTTATTATTTATTATTATTTATTTATTTTTGAATCCAACTCATCTCCGTTTGTTTTTTTCTCCATTTTCTCAAATTCTTACTTGGATAGAAGTCATGACATAAAAGAAATTAATGACTAAGATTTAATTAAGTAAAATCAAAATTTTAAACACAATATAGATAATTAATATTTTATAAATAAATTAATAATGTCATAATTATAATAATATATTATCTTATCCATAAATAGATTGAACAATTTTTCCTCTCTTTTCCTACTTTACTTTTTATAATACATTATTATGTAAAACGAACTTATTTTAAATTTTTTAGAGCAAATACAAAAACTACTAGATTCTTTAGGGTTTTTTCTTTTTTAAAAAATGGGGTCTTAATACGTATATATTTATTTTTTATTTATTTATTTTATTTGGATAAAGATGAGATTTTTATAGGGATACTTTCACATATAGCCACCTAAAAATAAATAATTACTCTCTATAGCTATAGTTTGACAATTACAATTTGTAGATACATGTTACATGGAGGAGAGAGGCGAGCGAGACTGGGAGAGAGAGGAGAGAGGCGAGAGAGAGGGAAAAAGAGTGGGAAAGAGGTGAATTGTATATGTATATTGGTTAGATAATTGTATATTATACATATGTATTTGTATATATGGAAAGAGAGATTGAGAGAGGGAGGAGAGAGGCGAGCGAGACTGGGAGAGAGAGGAGAGAGGCGAGCGAGATCGAGAGAGGGAGGCGAGAGGCGAGAGAGAGAGGGCAGAGAGTGGGAGAGAGGTGAATTGTATATGTATACAATTGTATATAACTGTATATTATACATATACATTTGTATAAATGGCAAGCGAGATTGGGAGAGGGAGGAGAGAGGCGAGCGAGATTGAGTGAGGGAGGAGAGAGGCGAGCGAGATTGAGTGAGGGAGGAGAGAGGCGAGCGAGAGAGGGCAGAGAGGTGAATTGTATATGTATATAAGTTAAAAATTGTATATTATACATATTTATTTGTATATCTTGGCGAATTATACATATACAAACATGACTAATCATACAAACTCGAAGTTAGCCCATGTAATTAATGTATAATGTTAGTCGCGAGTGATAATTATAGCAAACTATAGCTATGATGAGTAATTAAATAGTATAAATTTGCTTAGCCGCGTAATTTTTCTATTTTTATTTCACCCTATAAGAAAATGTCATATAATAAATATGTTTTTTAATAAAAAATAAATAAATTTTGGATCGTTAGTTATAAAGATATAAGTGAGTCAAAAAGGTGAAAGAAAAGAGATATTTTTAGACCAAAAGGTGAATGAAAGATGGAGGGTATTGTTAGATTTTTTTCTATAGTTCAAGATACTTTTGACTCTTTTCTGTTAAATTAATTTATAGGCATTATTGAATTTGTCTACATATTAAATAAACGCTTAAAATATTTTTCTTTCCTAACGAACGCATCACAACTTGCTACTCTATGAATCTAACAGCCAGTACTGTCCTTCACATTCAATGGGATAAATTCATAGTAATTAATATTTATATTAATAAAGAGTAATAAAGTCTTTAATGATATTAGTTATTGTCTCCATTAGATCCAATGTCGCTATAGTTTTATCGATATTATTTATAAAGAGTACCAAATGCCATTATATTTTTAGAAATAATTAAGCTATTATCATTAATTAATTGCCGTTATCAATTATTTTTGACATAGTGTTTATGCCATGGGACATCAATCATGAACACATGCTTATAAAAAAGTGACTTTAACCAAGTTTCTTAAAACACTTTTTATTTAAATTATATTCTAAAATACTTGTTTTACAAAATCATGAAAGGGCCATCTCCAATAAATAAAAAAATTGCTTCAAAGGTAGTTTAACAATTAGTTTATTACACACTTTGTTTGACTATTAACAACACGTATAAATTTTTACAATTTTTTTTATACATTTGATTAAAATGTGTGCATGTCATAGCATCCTACCTATATGGTAGATTCGTCCTTGATTATATAGAATAAATAAATTATTTTATATAAATTACTAACGATAAATACATAATACTTACTTGCTATATTACATAGAATTATCTATCTATTTATCAACTATTTATAAGCAACTTATCTAAACAGACTCTTAAAACTATACGATTTTTTGCTCAAAATTATTCAATAAAGTTATTATAAATTAAGTTAGGGGGCTACCTAACATTTGTTGTTTAATTTCTCCAAAGTTTTGGTCAAAAAGTATAACCATAATTGGAAAGTCATTTTCATTGCATCAAATGATTAGTATATATGTATTCTCTAATCTAATCCACTCAACAACCCAAGTGGGGTGGTTGAGACATCAATAATAATAATAATAATAATATTGCAGTATACACGGCTTTCCCGGACCCTACAATTTTAGCGGAACGAAATATAAATAATTTATGAGTTCAGAATTTAAAATCTATAAAAAAAAAAAATTTAATTTTTTAAAATTAGGTTATTATAGTTTTCAAATTATGGATTTTGTACGAATTATTTATTATAATTCTATTAAATATTGTTATATAAATTTATATTTTATGTTAAAAAATATTAAGGAGGTGAAATCTCTACACTTTGGATAGATAATTAATTGGTCAACCATTCAGTTTTTTTTTTTTGGTATATCAATTATGGACTAATTTTCGAATGATTTTTAGTGTTTAATATTGTACCATTTTGACTTAGTGGCCTAATAAATTATACTAAAGGGCCATTTGAATTTTAAGTTTGATGTTTCCATTTTTGAAGTTTTTATTTTTATTTTTATAATATTTGAATATAGTTTAAATTTTAGTTTTAAGTTTTAAATTCGTTTGAAATACAAAATTTTAATTTTTTAAAAAATAAAATTTGATTTATAAATTTATATTTTACAAATAAAGAACTCGTAACTTAAAATTTTACAAAAAGACTCATACTCGACATGAAAAGATGTTTCGTACAATATAAGAAGATTATATTACAGAATAGGTAAATATAATATAATCATTGATTTATTAGATCAATGTATTTTAAAAATTGTAATAACATATAATCATAATCATTTTTTTTTTTTTGTTATAAAAGAAACATGAATCGAATTTGCATATTTCTTATTTATTTCATCCACTCAAAATAAAAATTTATATTGTCATTGTTTTCAAGGATTCTCATAACTTTTTGGAAATCAAGTATACCAATCTTTAATAAACTTCACTTATGAAATTAACTAAATATATTATTAAAATTATTATTATTAAATATAAATAATAAATAAAATATTTTATCATTTTATTTAATTTATTAAATCTGTCCATTTGTCACCTTTAGTTCACCCCATTCTTGGTGTAAATTGCCTAATAAAAAATGATTGAACAAATGTCACATTATGAATTTATATTATATTATAATATATTATAATAAGAGGTGGGAGATAATATATTAGTAAATCGAGCTAGTAAAATGAATAGTTGAAACTTAAAATATAGTTGTAAGTTCATGAAGAAGTGATAGTATAGGTATATTTTTATTATTATCTCAAAAGAGAAACCAAAAAATAAATAAATAATAGATGCTTACAATTAGTGACAAAGTTAAGATTTCTCTCGGAAAATTTTGAAAAGGAAAATTATGCAATACCTAATAATCAAACCAATGGATGTCTAGGTGCATTTTGAATATCCTGAACCATGAGCTAACCTTTGGCACAAGGTTTATAAGATTCAGAATTTATATATGTAGTCTATCTTATATATATAATATAATTTTTTATCGTATGAGTTAGAATAAACATACCTAGACCATGCTTCAATTTAGCACCATTATGAAAAGTTTTCTATACTATACATATGTATTTGTATATATGGCAAGCGAGATTGGGAGAGGGAGGAGAGAGGCGAGCGAGAGTGTGACAGAGGTGAATTGTATATGTATATCAGTTAGATAATTGTATATTATACATATGTATTTGTATATTCTAGCGAATTATACATATACAAACGTGACTAATTATACATACTCGAAGTCAGCCCAAGTAATTAATGTATATGTTAGTCGCGAATGATAATTATAGCAAACTATAGTAATTAAATAGTATAAGTTTGGTTAACCGCGTAATTTTCCCGTATATAAACCGGCCAAAAAAAACATGCTTGAACTAGGAAAATTGATGGGCTAGATCCATTTAATTTGATTATCAATCCCATATGAGCTACTAGACCATGGGCCTTTTTAGTGTCTATAATTTATGGAATTAAGGGAAGTTGCATAAATAACACTTCATTTTTGCAAAATACATAAGTATTAAACAGCAACTGAAAAAAGAATAAGTGGTGAATTTCACTTCTCACAAAGTGTATCACATTGACCCAAAGTTCAATGGGCTATAATAATATCGAGTTGTTTCAAGATGTCCAAAGATTATGTGGACGTTTTTCAAAATGATAATATAGACATGAGAGGAAAGAAAAATATCGGCGGCGAGGAGATTATAATGTGAAAAATTAAATTTCAATTAATAAAATAAAAGCTTAAACTATAGACTAACACAACTACAAGCTAAGTATACAAAGTTTTTTTTTTTAATTGAGCTTTTCATATATTGGGGGATAAGGGAAGAGAAAGGAGAAGGAAACAAAAGGAAGACAATACGAATTGAATCCATATTTTTATTTAACTGATATAAATATACAATTCACCTCTCTCCCACTCTCTGCTCTCTCTCTCTCGCCTCTCCCAATCTCGTTTGCCATATATACAAATACATATGTATAATATACAATTATATATATAGCGATATACATATACAATTCATCTTCCTCTCATCTTTCCCTCTCTCTCTCCTCTCTCCTCTCTCTCATGGTCTCGCTCGCCTCTTCCTCTCTCTCCCAGTCTCGCTCGCCTCTCTCAACCATATAACATGTAGCTACAAATTGCAATTATCAAACTTGGACAGTAATTAGACTTTTTGTAAGTGACTATATGTGAAAGTTCCCCTTTATTTATTTGACAAAATAAGTAACTACACATCTTATTATCATAATATTTTTTAAAAAAATATTCATTTTAAAAAATTACAAAAGTTCCATCGGGTACATCCCTATATATATCTGACATACGTCTCCATCTCCTCTTGGATAAATACCTCTTATTAAGTAATTATTAATTAGTAATGTATCTTTCACAATCTGTGAGCTATGTATCCGAAAGTTTCTGATATATCCGAGATTTTATGATTTTTTCAAAAAAATTGTAATTTGAGAAAGAATAGGAATATAATGTTATTAACTTTAAACACTATGGTATTTATGTAATTTTTACCTGATATCTATATTTTTTTAAGTAAAAAACACATGGTGTATGGAATAAGTATACAATAGGTTGATTGAAATTAGTCGAGTTTGTGATTATTGGGGGTTAAACACATTACACATAGTGTATACATATACAATATGAGAAGATATATTTTGAACAAATTCGAACAACTGGATAGTTGATGAAGAAGTCAACCTAGTTGATATTTGATATTGTGTATAATAGTGTGAATACATCATTTATACATAACATATACCCCTCCGTCTGGTATTGTTTGTCATGGTTTCTATTTTTAGAGTCAAACTATAAAAACTTTGACTAGCATTTTAAGATGTATTTTTTCATCATATTAATATGCAAAAAATTTGCAATTTATAGTACTTTTCATATAGTTTTAGAATATCTAATTTTTTTGTTTAAAATATCGAATTAATGTGGTCTAATTTAACTTTAAAAATTAGTCAAATATTGACTTTCGAAAAGCGCAAAATAACAAACAATCCCGGACGGAGGGGTATAATATTATATACTATATATACTACATAGATACATTATACATTATATAACAATGTATAAATATCCTATAACAATGTGTATATATATATATATATTATATTCGACATAGTTATACATTATATACACATGATTATATACTATTTATATAATATAAATACACTATTTAATATAATAGAAATATGAGGGACTTGAAGTATACTGTGAACCTAATTTTAACTACTTGTACTTGATATAATTATATTAGTTGATGTAATACTATAAATATATATTAGTTGGGGTATGTAAATAAGGGGTGCTATATAAATGGTATAATTATGAAAATTTTCCATGCAATTAATATCTTTAATTTAACATCTCAAAATTGTTCAGAACATTATTATTAAAAAAGATTGAGACAAAATAACGATTCAAATATTCTTTAGTGTTTTGAACTTAAAAATATCGCAACTAATTAGGAAACTGAATAAGAAAATAAAATAGAGTGGAAAATAGTGGAGAAATCATATATGTAAGTTGTAAATTTTCCCTTATTTGATTGATTTGGAACTTGAAATGAAGGGTTGTGGATAATATGAAGACTTTTTTTTTTTTAAAGTCCCATTAAAAATTAGAACCCCTTTGTGTTTTGTTTAATTTTCTTAATCACCTAATCTAGAAAAATTAGAATTTCAACTTTTCTCTCTTTTTTCTTTCCCCTTCCCAACTTCTTAAGTATAGTTTAAAGTCAAAAAGTCACATTTTGGCTTAAAATAAAAGCAAACAACTTATCATGGATATATATATAAAAATCCATGACTATAAGACACTCTTTTGAAAAGATCAATGAGTTTGCAATATTTTTGTGGTCACTAAATTATATCAACCTTAATAAAATAAGTTCTTGAAATTGATGGTAGCACTATTGGTTACATAAATATTGTTGTTATAATATCTATACCAACGTTTTACCTATAGCAATAACAATTGCTTTTATATATATATATATATATATATATATATATATATATATATATATATGTTTTAAATAAAACTATTCTTTTACAATCACTTACATATCCGTCAATTCAAACAATTTGGTAGACTGTATTAGAAAAAACAATGCAAATTAGCTATGTATATTACTAGTATATACGTTGTTTGATACTCTTTTCTATTCTATGTACTTCATTGTGTGTTAAGATGTGTATTGCTAATGTTGGAAAAATGCTACAATATTGATATTAGATTGGAATTATAAAGTAGTAAAGAACTTATCACAAAAACTGTGTCGTGGCAAGCCACTGCCTTGAAAGCGATTTCGGCTCGACTCCGGTGCAAATCGCTGCAGCCGGTCGATACCCAAGGTTCCACAGTTACTCTCAAACACGTGCACTCGTGGCTAAGAGTTTGGAGGTTGCTCAAAACCAATTGCCCAAAAAAATATTCTAAGGATAAGAAGAGGGAGGAAAATGTTTTTCTCTTCTTTTTATTTATGTTGGTAGTGTTATGTTATGTTCCCCAAAGCCTCTTCTTATATAGGAGATTGCAAGAGAGGGAGTTTAAAAATAGAAGAGTTTAATTTTCATAAACGTACTGCCAAGGTTAATGGCATTAAAGGCCATTACATCACTTTGGCTTTTGGAAGGATGTATCTTCTCATTTGAAACGTAATTTGCATTTGTCTTGTTGCATTACATTTAGTTAATAAAGTTATTAACTAACTCAACATTAATTAACTCAACAATCCCCCACTAATGCAAAGACAAATTAAAGGGTAAGAACAAATTTTGGACAAAAGGAAGGAACATGTACTTAAGTGTTAATATCTTTCTATTTGAATTGACACGTAGTGTTATGAGGCAACAACTTATTATCCACAAAGTGAAGTATTCTTGAACTGAGTGGATATGAATTGAGACCCTCATAACACATACCATATCCTTAAATTTTAAGCAACCTCCGCGATACAAACAAAGTGCTTTTATGGTCATGCACACACACCTTGGGTCTTATGAGTGCTCTAGAAAGACGACCCAAGTCTTTCATAAAAGGCGACCACACCTTTACACTCACGTAGGTGACTCCATCAAGTCTATCTCAAATAGACCACCTTACGGCTATAGAATCATTAAGAGCAAAATAAGCTCAACCTTATAAAACACTGCCTCACGCCATAGGGATGGAAAATGTGGTGTATATTGAGGGCCAACAGGTCCACCACATTACCTCAATCAATGGGCTTTAGCCCTATCCCCCTCGACGTTTCAAGGATTATTTTCCTTGTCAAACCCTTGGTCATAGGATCCGCCAAATTTCTTTCGGACCTTATATATTCCAAGGAAATAACACTCAGTTTCAACAGCAGTTTAACTGCACCATGTCTGATGCGAATGTGTCTCCTTTTTCCATTGTACACACTATTTTTAGCAATTTCAATTGCTGCCTGTGAGTCACAATGAAGAGAAACTGGTGAAGCTTGTCTTCCCCACAAAGGTATATTGCCAAAAGATTTCTCAGCCACTCAGCTTCTTGCGCTGCCAACTCGAGAGCAATGAATTCTGATTCCATAGTAGAACGTGCTATACAAGTCTGTTTGGAAGACTTCCACGAAATAGCACCTGCACCCAAAGTAAACACATAGCCACTAGTGGAGCTAACTTCATCATTGTCAGTTACCCAGTTTGCATCACAAAAACCTTCTAAAACAACAGGAAATTTGTTAAAATGCAAACACCAATTCATAGTACCTCTCAAATACCTTAGCAACCGATAAAGAGCATTCCAGTGTTCACTACTGGGATTATGAGTATATCTACTCAATCTACTAACAGCATAAGCAATATCAGGCCGAGTATAGTTCATGAGAAACATTACACTCCAATTATTTTAGCATATTCAGTTTGAGAAACACTAGATTCTTTATTCTTTTTCAAGTGTATGCTAGGATCATAAGGAGTTTTCACTGGAACTACATCAAAACAATCGAACTTTTTCAACATTTTTTCAATGTAATGAGACTGACACAAAGAGAAACCATTACCTGTTCTTTTGATTTTAACTCCCAATATCACATCTGCTTCACCAAGGTCTTTCATTTCAAATTTAGAAGACAAAAAGTTCTTAGTGTCATTAATCACATTCACATTAGGACCAAAGATTAACATGTCATCTACATATAAACATATAATGACACAATCTGAACCTATCATCTTAGAATAAACACATGTATCAGATGAATTTACAACAAAGTCATTATCCACCAATGTGATATTAAATTTTTCATACCATTGCTTAGGTGCTTGTTTTAGTCCATACAAGGACTTTCTCAGTTTGCATACTTTATCCTCTTGTTCTGGAACCACAAAACCCTCAGGTTGAGTCATATAGATCTCTTCCTCTAAATCACCATTTAGAAATGCTGTTTTAACATCCATTTGATGTACCACTAAATCATGAATAGCGGCTAAAGCAATAAGAGTTCTAATGGTCGCTATTTTAGTCACATGAGAATAAGTATCAAAGTAATCAACACCTTTCTTTTGGTTAAAACCCCTAATCACAAGTCTAACCTTATATTTATCAATTGTACCATCAGGTCTCAATTTCTTCTTAAATATCCACTTGCTACTTATGGGCTTACAACCTTCAGGTAAATCATACAAGTCCCAAGTGTGATTAGAAACTATAGAGTCTAATTCGCTTTTAATAGCCGCTTTCCAAAATATACCATCTATTGATCTCATTGCTTCATCATAAGTCTTAGGGTCTTCTTCTATTAAATAGATAGACACTAATTCGTCATTTAAAATATTAATATCAAAATTTTCAGTTAAGAAAGTAGTGATAAAATCAGGACCAAAACTTGTCTCAATTCTACGTCTCTTACTCCTTCTAAGTTCATTTTCATGCTCATTAGAAATAACTCTAGAAGAAGGTACAACATGAGAATTAATTGACATAGACGTAGAAGCATTATTTTGCACATCACTCGGCACATTATTTTTCAAAGGAAAAATATGCTCAAAAAATTCTGCATCTCTAGATTCACAAATAGAATGATCATTTAAAGACATAAATCTATATGCAGCACTATTTTGAGCATAACCAATAAAGATAGTATCATAAGTCTTAGAATCAACATTTATTCGTTTAAAAGCAGGTAGACCAACCTTAGCCAAACACCCCACACTTTCAGAAATTTCAAGTTAGGAGCAAACCCTTTCCACAACTCATATGAGGTCTTGTCTAACTTCTTATGCGGAACTCTATTAAGAATATAACATGCAGACAAGACTGCTTCTCCCCACATATTATCAGATAGACCAGAGCTTAAAAGCATAGAGTTTATCATTTTTTTAAGAGTTCTATTTTTCCGTTCGGATACACCATTTTGTTGGGAGTATATGGAGTACTAACCTCATGTATAATATCATTTTTCTCACAAAAATCTTCTAGAGTTTTAGTACTATATTCACCACCCCTATTAGATCTAAACCTCTTATTTTCCTGTCTAATTGATTTTCCACTTCTGCTTTGAATTTCAAAAACATGCTTTCAGCCTCATCTTTAGACTTAAAAAGATATACCTTAGTGTATCTAGAAAAGTCATCAACAAAAGTAATGTAATACTTTTTTCCACCTTTGCTAACAGTGTTTTTGAAATCTGCTAAATCTGAATGTATTAGTTCAAGTAATTCAGTCTTTCTAATAATAACATATTTGAAAGGTTTCTTGGCATGCTTTGCTTCTACACAAACAGGACATTTAGAAAAATCATCAGTTTTTATCATAGGAATTAATTCCATTTTTTTGAGTTTTTTAATAGAAGCAGTATTGAAGTGACCTAGTCTACCATGCCACAAATTGATAGACTCAGCAATATAAGCATAATTTAAAATACTTTCATTATTGACAATCTCTTAACAATGTTCAGTACAAATAATTCTCCACTAAGATATCCCTTCCCAACAAAGTCTCCTCCGCGAGAAATAATTATTTTATCAGCTTCAAAAACAAGTTTAAGGCCTACTTTGTTGAGAAGTGCTCCGGAAACTAAGTTTCTACGGAGGGAGGGAACATACAAAACATTGTTCAAGGATAATGTCTTTCCAGAAGTTAATTTAAGCAAAACTTTTCCTTTACCCATTACTACATCAGTAGTGGAGTTACCCATATATACACACTCTCCATCAGTAGACTCCTCAAAGTCATGGAATAACTCTTTATTGGCACAGAAATGCCTTGAGGCGCCTGTGTCTAGCACCCAGTCAATTTTGTTTGCCACCAGATTTGCCTCAACAACTACAGCAGCAATCACTTCATTACCCTCAGCAAGATTGGCTTGAACATCACTTTGTCCTTCCTTCTTAGAGTCTTGCCCTTTTCTTTGATAGCACCTGGCAGCTCTGTGACCAACTTTTTCACAAACAAAACAA
Organism: Solanum lycopersicoides; assembly: GCA_022817965.1. Lineage (NCBI taxonomy): Eukaryota > Viridiplantae > Streptophyta > Magnoliopsida > Solanales > Solanaceae > Solanum > Solanum lycopersicoides. The sequence goes on along the minus strand of CM040621.1, from coordinate 81,551,382 downwards.
GAGCCTTTAAATTTTTGAATTTGACTCTCCGGCTTGTTGAATTGATTTTTCTTCTTCATAACCTTTTTCGAGACTTTTTCTGTTTGCCTTTCAACCTGTCTTTCACAACAGTACCAGAAGATTCAACAAGATTAGCTTAGAAGAATTAAGAGAAAGTTCTTCCATCTTATCTTTGAGACGGTTCGCCTCTTCAGTCCTCATGTGACTAATAAGTTCTCAGAGGGTTAAATTCTTTTTCTTATGCTTTAATTGATTTCTATAATCACTCCAAGATGGTGGAAATTTTTCAAGCAGAACATTAGCCTGAAATATATCACATATCTTCATGTCTTCGTTGAGAACATCAGCAGTCAAGTTCTCATATTCGTGAACTTGTTCCATTATTGGCTTATTATCAACCATTTGGAATTTAATCCATTGACCGACAACATATTTTTTCTTTCCTGCATCATCAGCACCATATTTCTTTTCCAAACTATCCCATATTTCTTTGGCAGATTTATAATTTAAAAATAAATCAAATAAAGGGTTAGTCATATGATTTAGCAAATGTCCTCTAACAATTTTGTTATCCTTTTCAAACTTATTTTTAACAACATCATCAACAGTTATAACATTGCTAGAATCAGTAGTAGTGTTAGAACCATTCATAGAAGATTCTTTAAATAAAACATAATCAACTTCTAATTGTTCAAAGAAAATTAAAAGTTTTTGTGACCATCGCTTAAAATTATTTTCATCCAAAGGCTCAAGTTTTGACAAATCATTAAAAGTTTTATTCAAAGAAATAGCATTATCAATATTGTATGTTAGTAAAATCGCTTTCAAACTGTTGAAAAAATGCTACAATATTGATATTAGATTGGAATTATAAAGTAGTAAAGAACTTATCACAAAAACTGTGTCGTGGCAAGCCATTGCCTTGAAAGCGATTTCAGCTCGACTCCGGTGCAAATCGCTGCAGCCGGTCGATACCCAAGGTTCCACAGTTACTCTCAAACACGTGCACTCGTGGCTAAGAGTTTGAAGGTTGCTCAAAACCAATTGCCCAAAAAAATATTCTAAGGATAAGAAGAGGGAGGAAAATGTTTTTCTCTTCTTTTTATTTATGTTGGTAGTGTTATGTTATGTTCCCCAAAGCCTCTTCTTATATAGGAGATTGCAAGAGAGGGAGTTTAAAAATAGAAGAGTTTAATTTTCATAAACGTACTGCCAAGGTTAATGGCATTAAAGGCCATTACATCACTTTGGCTTTTGGAAGGATGTACTTCTCATTTGAAACGTAATTTGCATTTGTCTTGTTGCATTACATTTAGTTAATAAAGTTATTAATTAACTCAACATTAATTAACTCAACAACTAATACTATGAATTTGCAGGTATTACCAATGCAATGGTTTTAATGCATACATTATCATGATTAAAGACTCAATTATCCTGAACACCTCTTTTTATACCTTTTCAATCATAATAGTGGAGGGTATATTTGTAAATAAATTTTTTTATGCAATGCGTGCTATTTTTAATGCATCAAACCAAATTATGCATAAAAATAATCTATGTATAATTAATGGAAGCATAGCTAATACACGCATTGCTAATAGAAATAAAACTATTACACTCTATTTTGCATTATCCTTATACACTATACCAAATGACCTGTAAGCAACTAAAATTGTTAAAGAATAACAAAAGTCTCACATCGGTGGTTAATAAGATGAGTGGACTCGTTATAAGGCTTGGGCAATCCTCCCCACTTAGAGTTAGCTTTTGGGGTGTGAGTTAGGCCTAAGACCTAATTTCACATGGTATCAGAGCAGGGTCTGTCTCACCCGATGTTGGACCCCCAAAAATCAAAATTGCCCACGCACCAGATGCTAAGCACTGGACGTGAGGTGGGGTGTTAAAGAATGACAAAAGACCCACATCGGTGGTTAATGAGATGGGTGGACTCCTTATAAGGCTTGGGCAATCCTCCTCCCCTTGAACTAGCTTTTGGGGTGTGAGTTAGGCCTAAGACCTAATTTCACAAAAATCTACAAAATAAGCTACAATTACAAATTTCTTCCATTAATTGCGATTTTTTTAAAATTTTTTTAAGTAGCTTTAAAATATATGCCTTAAAGTTAAAATCTTTATCATTTAGTTATGAATTTATTGAAATTAAATAATAATTTTCATTAATTTTTAATTAGCGAAGTATGCATATCTTTGATATTTTAAATTTAAACAATTTTTCCATTTTATAATATTTAGAAATGGAAAAAATTATTTTTGGATAACTTTTCCTATAACAACCAAATATTATTTAAACTTCAACTACTATATAACAGACAACCGCTACATAAAAATTATAAGAATATTGAAATACACCGATATCGATTGTTATAAAAAGATGTGACTATATTCAGACAATAATAAACCTTTTATATGACATAAGTAACTAAGTGAATCAAAGTTCAAGGGGTGAGCGTGTTGTTATACCCTTAATCTTCACCATATCTTAATTAGTTATAAAAGAGTTGCAAATATCTTGAAGATTTTAAAGCTAATTTCATCATTCTGAATATGGAAACTCAAATTGGTTCAGAAGCTACAATATTAATTATTTTTTAACATCTTTGACTCACAAAATAAATAGTAATATAATTGATGATAGTGTTTTTGGGAGCCAAAACTACAAATACATAAAAAAAATTAAATAATAATAATAATAATAATAATAATAATAATCTATGATATTGAAGGTTGTGGTTAATAATTATATGGCTTCTTTATCCTCATAAACAGATTTAAGTAGCTAGATCAATGAAATAACATATTTATCTATTTTCTTCTAACTAATGTAAATAGGCATACAAGATAAGTGAAACAAAATTCTAATATGTGTAAATTTACTTCATTCCATGTTCATCTTACTGTTCAGATTATAAAGATTGGCTCTTTGAACAACCCAATTGAACTATCATTCATTACTATATCAAGCGTGTTCAACAATTAGTATATATTTACAAATATCGATATTTAATATATATACTCGTAAAAATTTTCCAACGAAGTTTGTCCACTCTTGAGGTGCAAATGTATCATCACAACATCATGTGGGTCCACCTCGGCTAGGTGAATGTAGTCAATTAAGGACGTGAATATTCGTCCTAATCCAATAGCTTTGGTTCTAATCTAGCTGTATATATATTCGAAAAGCTCACTATATCAGTATATCAGTATAGACAAATAGAGTTCAAATCGAGTGATAATTATTCTGATGGATACGATGAAATTTCGAACTTAAACTCATAATATTTAAATCCTAAATTAATCCACCTATAATTATGAGAAAAGTTTCCTCTTATAAGCATAACGAATGAATCATACAATTAATTAAGCTAGTCAAAGTACAAATTAAGTTTGTTTAAGAAAAGCTTATTATAAGTGGTTATATAACATAATTCCCAAGAGTATTAATTAGTATGTTCTTTCTTGTCAACTTAACGTTAAAGTAGCTTGGTGGAATAAATTACTAAAGTTTTTATTTTTTTCTCATTTAGATAACATGGATCATGCATATTAAGGAGCTATATTCAAAGAATGATTATGACATATTTTATTGGAAACCATTGGCAGTTGAAATATCATTTTCTTGTTCCACTTTGCTTAATTTAATTTAATTTAGTTTGAAATTGAGAAGTAATCAAAGTGTTGAATTACGAAATTAATGAAGTATTTGTGCTTGCCCTGAATTTGGAAATAATATTTTAAAGGGAATTAATTAGAGTTAGTTTTAATTATTTGATATAAACGTATGAAGTGAGACAAGAAAATTAAAAGTTTTACTATACATATATTCTTATCGGGCACTTCACTTCCAAAAAATTGTGTCCGATGACACGTTATTATTAGGAGTGTCCACGTTCGGTTATTGATTAAAATTATAATTAAATTAATAAAATCAAATATGATTTATTTTTTATTAATTTTGATTTGATTATTCGATTATTAATCATATCTTAAATATAATTTCAAAGTTTTAATGTTCTTTTTTTTTTATAAAAAACTATTTTATAAATTTCTATCTAGTGTTTGTGTATATTTTTTTGGTTTCCAATTAATTTGAATTTGCCAGAGCCCAGAAGTGAAGGCCATGAAAGGAAAAGTGCTCTTTAACGATTTCTTTTTCATTTTGAGAAGAAAATATTACTGCCTATGTATAAATTGTTTGTCATGGTTTTTATTTTTAAAGTCAAATTATAAGAATTTTGACAAACATTTTAAGATGTATTTTTTCATCATATTGATATGCAAAAAATTGCAATTTATAATACTTTTCATATAGTTTTTGAATATATAAAATATTTATTTAAAATATCAAATTAATGTAATCTAATTTAACTTTAAAAATTAGTCAAATTGACTTTCGAAAAACGCAACATGACAACTAAAAATGGACGGAGGGAGTACAAAGATATTCCCTCTGGTTATTCACTTTGAATTTTGCACGTCCTTTAAGAAACAATTAATATGAATGTATCATAATACTCATAATAGATACATAGTCTAAGATTAAAAAAATGGGAATTAAGAAGTAATTATGTTGAGGGTAAAGTGAAAAAAAAGCAAATATCTTTTTTTGATATGTTTTAAGTGATAAATAGACGTTAAAATATATATTTTTTAAATACTGTACATGTAATTTTTTGAAATACTGAGCACTTATTTTATTTTTTGGTGTGTGGGTGTGGTGGTGGGGGTACCTATATATTGTTAGACCAAAATAGTGAATTTAATGAAGCTAACATCATAAACAACAACCGTGTAACAAATTGCATTTAATCGAAATGACAGAATTGATATATAATTTTAGGAATACATATCTTACAAGAATTATATTTTTACACATAGCATTAATTCCAAAAATGAAATAGGTATGTTAATCTTTTGGAGTTTAAGTTATATGTATCGATATTATAAAAAATATTTATTGATTGATAACTGAAGTATCACAAAAGTTTTTCTTTTCTTTGTTCTTTTATAATAAAAAAATTGGCATAGGAGAGGTGAAATGAGGAGGGAAATATGTACACTATAGAGAATCAAATCCTAATCAATAAAATAAAAATTTAAAGCTACATATCACAATAATTAAATTATATTATAATATAAAAAATTATTATCGATATATATAACTTAAATCGATGAAATACGAGCAGAATAGGAGAGGGTGGAACAGCATTAGTCAAAGTTGGTTTGGTTGGGGATTTTCAGGATTGGTTGAAATGTAGCTAGCTAATATGGGGTTTCTTAAGATATATGGAAAAAAAGGTTATATTATGATTTTCATTATAAAGACATTTTGAGAAGAAATGATGTATTTTTGTTTTAATTTTAGGAAAAAGGGTTAAAAATGCCCTTAAACTATATGAAAGGAACAAAAATGCCCTTCGTTTATAATTTGGCTCAAAAATATCCTTATCGTCAATACTTTAGTTCAAAATTGTCCTTAAATTATGCGAAAGGAATAAAAATGCCCCCATTTGTAGTTTGGTCCAAAAATGTTCTTTTCATCAATATTTTGATCCAAAAATGTCCCTTAATTTTATTTACACAATTATTATTTTTAGTTTTAACACATTAAAAAAACTCCATCCTTAGAAAGTAAGAAGCGTTTTTATTAATTTATTCTTAATCAAAACAAATATCTTTAAAATGAAGTACTTTTTTAATGGGATTTTATTATATAAACATTTTATTTATTTAAATAAGGATATATTTGAAAGAAAAAGGCAAATATTTTATTAGAATCCGTTTAACCTCGAATATATTTGAGAAAAGTTTGAGAAATCCTGTTTGGCCGTATAACTAGTTATTACTCGACAAATATATTTGTCAGATATCTCAAGTTCTCAAATACTATAAAGAATTATGTGGACCAAATTCTAGTATTTGAGAAGTTTTAAAAATTAAAAACTTACACAAACATTAATATTTTATTAAAAAACACCTATCATTTATTAATTTCAACTAATATTTATATACCAAATTACTCTATGAATAACTAATAATTATTCCTCTCTGCTATTTATACACATAACAAAAAAGAACAATTTATTTTTAGTGGATTATAATTCATCTTGAATGAGTGATAACTTTAAATGTGTGATTAATATAATGCTCTTGCCATATTGTTATTTTGTTGTTGATTATGTTGTTATTAATCATGTCAAAGATACCCCTCCTTTGGATCTCAAAATACAAAACCAAAATTTAAATGAATTCATATTAAGAATTTGAATAAATAAAAGTTTGTTTTTCAAAACAAACAAAAGAAATAATTAATTACTAAAAAATTAATTTAATTAAATTTGGATTGGGATTATTTTTAAACCAAAAAAATGAAAGAAGGAATATCTTTGAACCATAAACAAAGGTACAGGTATATTTTTAGACAAAAAAAGTAAAATGAAGGTATTTTGAGCCTTTTTCAATAGATTTGGTGTATTCTTAACATTTTTGCGAAGATAAGAAATATCACTTATTTTGAAACAACACACAAACATTAGTAATTATGGAATTAAAACAAAGATAAGTATTGAAAATACGCTAAATTTGACATGAATTATTACTTTAATTCACCAACTCAATTATTGACAATCTTAAAAATACATGTCAATAAAAGTAGTGTTCTTAATGAATTTACTAACAGTAACATAGAAGATACTAATTAGAAGAAATCATAATTATTTTTTAATAATCTTAATATTAGCATTATCATCAATTTTAATAACTTGTAAATATGAGGAATCAGTTAGCTATAATGAAGGTTCCCATCATGCAGAATTCCGGAGATGGTAAATGAATTAGTTGAATTGAATTTGAACGGCTTAAAAATGAGTTGAGTTAATAGATAAGCGGATTATTGATTAGTACAAAAGTTATTTAGAATAAATTGTGGGTAATAACTCAATTTTGATCTTTAATGAGTAATATTTTAGTATTTGCCCCTTTATTATGGTACTTATACTTCATTTGTTTTAATATATGTGTCACATTTTCTTTGTTAGTTCGTTTCAAAAGAAAAACTCACATTTCTAAAGCACTTTAACTTCAAAATTCTCAGACTACCCTTAATGAAATGATTTATAGTCGCTCAAATTAAATGATCAAAGAGTATTTTAGATCACAAATTTTAATTATTTTTTTCTTTTTTTCTTTAAATTTTATGTCAAGTCAAACGCTACCATATAAATTGAGATAGGGAAACACAACATATTAAAAAAAATTGATAACTTTTCTCATGGATCAAATTAATTAATATATATAGTTGAGTTTCTTAATGAGCTGAAATAAGCTAGGGTTAACAAAAATAAATTGAATGAGTTATATTTACATCTCCAATGTACAAAATAAAAGAAAAAAATCTTCTATATATATCAATATATATAGTAATTCTAAAAGAATGAACTAATAACCAAACAGAATTTAACTTAGTTATTTAAAAATCCAAAATAGTTAAACATGACTATTTAGATATTGATTTAACACCCACCGTTGGAGATGTCTTGTTTAGTTGATAAACTTTTTGATGTTAATGGATACGCTAATTAATTAATTAATTTAATTAACTCCAAATTTTATATTTATAGATGAGATAGAGAAGTGTTTAGTTTCGTAGGGTATAGATTAATGAGTCAGTTAAGAAATCAATTTATTAAATAATTGATTGATTAAAAAGCTTTCAACTATGTGATTGACTTTGCATCTGCATGTATGTAATGACATGTACCAACATGGGTTTAGTGCGGTGGTGAAACTGCTTTATTTTTAAATCAGAGGTCTTGAGTTCGAATTATAGATATGAAAAAGATTTCATTGAAAGCGTTACCCTCAAATAAGACATGCAATGTACATTCAAATTTAATCGGAGCTTCAATTCAGAAATGACATGTTGTACCACTATAATTTTATTTTATTTTCATATCACCAAATTAATTGCTAGTCTTTCTTAAACCTTAGAATGTTTAACTATTTTTCTAACGAAGTAATTAATTGATCATACTAATTTTTTTATTTAAAGAAATGAATTGTGAACTTTGATATGTGATAAAAAATAATATATAGTTTTATGCATAGATTTGAAATATAAGGTAACTTACGTGGATATTTTTGTTCTTAAGTTGAAATCTTGTGTATACTACATTATTTTATTATAATATAATATTTTTGGACATATAAATTAGTATAATATAGGAAGACAACGTAATAATTATACATGGTAAACCATAAGCAATGAACTTTCACTACAAAAGATAAAATAAATCGAATTAATTAGCTATAAACTTTGTTGCTAATATATTAATAAATTATTCATAGTTTATAACTTGATTTTTTTACTGCTAAATAGAATTAGCGATGTTTTTTTAACTTGAAATTTATTTATCGCTAGTTTTTATTTTTAATAGTATTTTATTACTTAAATCCTTACGTAAATACTAGGGGTGACAATAACATAAACTGGTTTTCTTTTTGAAATTATTTTGATAGCTTAGACATGCAATTGACATTGTAACAACCATTATTATAAGTTAACGATATTGCGTAAACGAAATTTCATGGATAGATCTTATATTATTTTTTACTTTTGAATGGTTATAAAAAGAATATAATATTATTTATTATATATAACTATTTCATCTTATAGTATATGATTAACTATTCCACCAACACATTACATATTGTTCTCCCATATTTCAGTATTATATGGACCAAAGACAATAATATCATATTATATTTTTGTGGAATTTATTAAAATATATACTTAACCTAGTTATCATGTAGAGCAATAAAATGACTACTTTGCTAGGTTTTCTTGCCTCTATAACTATTATATATATAAATTATTTGTGACAATAATAAATATTGATTTAATATCAGCACTCTAAATAAATGTTACCGATTAAATTATTTTAAGTGTTAATTAAAAGAAAATCTATTGTCGCTAAGAATCTCTTTTTTTGCAATTTATCTCTATATATGGTTTCTTCTTTGTTTTCTTTACAAAGTTGTCTAAAATTGATATGACTTTTTACTTTAATAAATATTTCAACTAAGTTTTGCACCTATTAAATATGTTCTATTAGATACTCTTTTGACAATCAGAAAAAAATAAGGAGAAGATAATACACTCGTTTAAAAAAAGAATGAATTAACTAATTACATTAGTAAAAAAAAAAAAAAGAGAGGAAAATTAAAGCTCTTTTAAAATCTATTTGATAAACAAAATGAAAATTAAATTCTCCAAAAGAAAAACTTAATTTACACCCAATCTGGAAAAAAACTTCCCACCTTGTGGAAAATATGAAGAAAAAATTATGTTAAAATCTATTTAATACACAAAATAAAACTATCTTCTCGAACAATTTTTTTTAAAAAATATACATTCAATTTAGAAAAATAATTCACAGCTTTTTGAGAAAACAAAACTGAAACAAAAAAAAAATCTGAAAATAGAGAGAGTTAATAATTTAAAATTTATTTAACTAACAAAATAAAAATAACATTCTAAAAAATAAAAACAAAATTTTCAAAAATCGCAGCTTATGAAATAACAAAAATACGAATTCTTTTGAGGAAATTCGTTTTTTGAAACTTTTATGCATTAATGGAAAAAACAACAATTTTTTTGTTGTTGATATTTTGGCCTTCTCACACTTGTTTAATATGTAAATCACGCAAGTTGTAAAGTCAATGAAAATATGTTTTAAATGACACACTTAGGCCTACTATATGTGTTAAATCGTTTAATACGTTTAAGTGAAAAATCGTATCAATTTTAGATGCATCTATGAGTTTAGCCTTTCTTTCTTGTAATTAGAAATAAAAATAAACATATGCAATTATGTATTAATTAATTTAATAGACGCTAAGGCCAGTCAGTTATATCACATGGATGTAATTAATAAGTTAATTAATAATAACATGAACAAATTAAAACATTGGAAAACTTATAGGTGGAAGCAAAAGCCTAATTATACCTAACTAAAAATATCTTTATTAACATGTAATTTTTAAAATTCTTAAAGGTAGTGATTAATTTCCATTCTCTATTATTTGAAAAGACTGATTAAATAATCCTTAAAACAAATTAATGAAATCAATGTAATTTTTAAAATTCTTAAAGGTAGTGATTAATTTCCATTCTCTATTATTTGAAAAGACTGATTAAATAATCCTTAAAACAAATTAATGAAATCAATGTAATTTTTAAAATTCTTAAAGGTAGTGATTAATTTCCATTATATTCTCTATTATTTGAAAAGACTGATTAAATAATCCTTAAAACAAAATAATGAAATCAATGTAAAATTACATCCCCTCAACAACCTCCATATCTGACTCTCCAACTTTCCATTTTTTCTTCATTTTTTAATAAATATTTTTCTCTTTCTGTTTTGTGTACAAACTAATGAAATAGCAAGTCATTCAATGCATACTAAGATTAACTTAAAAGTTGATCAAATCTACTTTTAAGTCAGTTTTTAACTTCTAAAAGTGTCTGATAACTATTTTAAAAAATAACTTAAAATAAGTTAAGAAGTGTTTGGCAAGATAAAAAATGACTTAAAATAAGTAAGAAACCAAAAATAGGTTTATTTTTAGATATAAAAATCATTTCAGTTTGACTTTTATATTTTTTACTTAAAAGTTACTTTTTAAAGTCAATCAAAACGGGCTCTAAGTCTATCCGGATGCAAAAGTTAGAATTTCGATTTTATAAATTTTGAATTTTCTAATAACGATTTTAAATAATTATAACTGAGTTTTTAAATTTAATATTTATATATATATAAAATGAATTTATTAATATAAAATACACTATTTGAATAAAATTTAAATTTACTAAATTTATTACTACTAGTTCTTCCCTGCCTTCATATTAGCAAACAAGAGTAAGACCAATTTAACTATATTATATACACGGACAGTTAGTTTAAATTATTTTTTACAATGTTGATAAATTTGTGAGTGGGTTATTAGATTAATTATACAAGATTAATTATCAAACAAATGCTTATTAAGATATTTACGTGTATTACTTAATAAGAAATTTGATTGTGTAATATCTTTTACACCGTCAACATAAATTCTTTAACTAAATTGCTTCTTATGTACTTGAAGAGAATTTAATATTCCACAACAAAAATAACTAATTAATTAATAACATTTCCAAAAGTACTTATATCCAACATTTAAAAACTGTATATTGATATCTCACTCTATACAATTTTAATTTTAATTATTTCCTACTTTTTCATGAGTTTTTTTTTTTTAAGTAATTATAAACATATACTAAGAATGAGCCGATCATCAAAACTATAGTGCCAACGGTGGAGCCACCTTAGGATAGACATATGCACTCGTTAATTTCGAAAAAATTATATATGTATTTTGAATTATATATATATATATATATATTATATATATATATATATATATATATATATATATATATATATATATATATATATGACATTCCTAGAAACAAAGCTAAAATGGTTCCACTAATTGATTTGAAACGTACGTATGGACATTTAGGGTGTGTTTGGTATGAAGGAAAATATTTTCCACCTAGAAAATGTTTTCCAGGAAAACAAGTAGATTTTGGACTTATTTTCTCATGTTTGGTTGGTGAGTAGAAAATATTTTCCAGAAATGATTTTTGGTGTTTGATTTATGAGTGAAAAATATTTTTGAGAGACATCTTTTATTTTTACTAGAGTAAAAAATAATTTATGAAATCGAAAATATTTTTTAAAATCAAAATTATTATTTTTTGGGGATGGGGTGGGGGTAGTGGGTTAATTCTTTGGGAGGGTGGGGGTTGGGGTGGGGGTGGGGGGCTGGCCGGTCAGGGGGGAGGGGTCAGGGATTGGGTGAAAAAATAAAATTTTGAAATTAAAAATATTTTTTAAAATCGATGTTTTTCCCCAAAAAAAATGTAATTTGAAATTGGAAGAGAGTTTTGGAAAATGTTTTCCTTAATTTTTTAAGGAAGTCATTTTCCTTAATTTTGAGGAAAATGAGTTGATTTGGAAAACATTTTCCATAACTTTTGTCTCAACCAAACATGGGAAAATTGGAAAATGTTTTCCTTCATACCAAACACACTCTTAGTGGAGACTTGTTTCACCCTAAACTTTACCCTAACTAATTATTATGTGACATAATTTATGAATTAAATAGTGGCGCCTTCGATAATTTTAATTTTTGACTTTGCCTTTATAGAGTGTTTAGACAATATATTCAGAGTCGCCTTGTAAAAGATAAAAATGTAAAACTATCAATTTATAAAACGTGTAAGAAATTTGGAAAGAAGATAATAAAAGTCCAATAGAATGTTGTTTTTATTTTTTTTCAAACAAAGTGAAACCATTTTGTAACTAGGGTTAATTTATCCGAACTTCTTTACTGAAAAATTACACTATTTATATACTGTTAAATTCATTATTAATGTTAAAATAATAGATATTATAAACCATGTACTTCTTTCATATTTTGAATCGTTAATGAAAATTCTGACTCCACCACTACACGCACGCAAACGTTTGTTTTTCCTCCTCTCACTTCCCAATTTGTCGTGTAAAACCAACAAAAGTGACTGCCCATCAGTCATCTATATATCTCTAAACCAACCCACTTTCTTTTACTCTTCTTAATTTGATATAAAAACTATATATTATAAATATAACAACTTTATTCCATCTATTTTTCTTTCATCTCATCAAGATTACTAATATTACTACCTAGCTAGTTACAACTTTTTCCGGCGACATACATGGCGGAAGGTGGTGGTTCCGGTGACGATACAATTAGAAGTAGCTGTCCACGTGGCCACTGGCGACCGGCCGAAGACGAAAAACTCCGGCAGCTTGTAGAACAATATGGTCCTCAAAATTGGAACTCTATAGCTGAAAAACTTCAAGGAAGATCAGGTAATTAATTAATTATATACTTATTGAGTTTTTGGATTATAATTATAAAATTATAATGTGTTGACTTGATCATCTGAAAATAAATAGGTTTACTTTTTATTCGATTGATTTAAATTTAATAAATCTAAGTTTGAGTATCATGTCATAAGAAGAAAAAAAAGATGAATCTATGGATTGATATTTGATGATATACTGTTTTAAAATTAGGGTTTATAAGTTTTATTAAATCTTTTATTGAAAACATTTTGAGTATTTAAATTTATTGTCAAAAGTTGTTTAAGATCAAATTAAATACTTCTCAAGTGTATTAAATGTTAAAAGAATTTCATTTATTATTATTTTTCTCATTTTTTTTAGAATATAGATGGACAACATTTATTACTTACTTTTCCTTATTATAAAATTGGCTAAAATGGAATTATTATTTTTTATCATCATAATTCATACATATATAAAGTCTAACAGTTTCCATTGATAGTATCTTCTCAACTGTTTTAAAAAAAAAAAGAAAATTAAATGCAAAGATCTTGCTCTAGAAGTTAAGTCACACATTAAATTGTTTTTTTTTTTCCTATTGAAAATAAATTACTAATTTATTTATTTTTTTTATAGGGAAGAGTTGTAGATTAAGATGGTTTAACCAACTTGATCCAAGAATTAATAGAAGACCATTTAGTGAAGAAGAAGAAGAGAGACTTATTGGTGCTCATAGAATACATGGAAATAAATGGGCATTAATTTCAAGATTATTTCCAGGTAGAACTGATAATGCTGTGAAAAATCATTGGCATGTTTTAATGGCAAGAAAACAAAGGGAACAATCAAAGATTTGTGGTAAAAGAAGTTTATATCAACAACAACAACAACATGATAATTTTCTAAGTGATTCTAAATCATCATGTTATGGTTTTCGACGAAGGAATAACAACAACAACAACAATAACAACGATGATAATAATAATATGAGAATACAAGAAGGTAATTATGGCTCCAAAATTAACTTTTTTGAATTTCAAAACCCTAATAAAGATAGGGTTTTCTCAATGTCTACTACATATTCTTCTAGTTCACCTGAATTTTGTGGAAGAATTGGGAGTCATTTGCTTAGAGAAAGCTCAATAGATAAAAAATCTTCATGTCAAAATAATTTAAGCTTTTCAAGTCACGGAAGAGGAGGAGGAGGGGGAGGAGATAATAATTACAAAAGAAGTACGACTTTTCAGAATCCTTTCAGTTATGCTGATAGAAATGAATATGACAGTATAACTGAAAGAGTTGTGAATATTAGCCATAGTACATTTTCCTTTGGAAAAATTCTCAAGGAAAACATTGAACAACAACAACAACAACAAAAATATGGAGAAGAAGCAAGGGAAAAGAAAGATATTCCCTTTATAGATTTTCTTGGTGTGGGGATTTCTTCTTGATTGTTTTTTCTTCTTTGGCTAATATTTTTGTTTAAGGTTTAACAATTCTTTTCAATGTCTAATTATAATATAAGTATTTGTTATGCTTCCTAAATCCTAGTTATAATTTCTTTATCATACCAATTTCACCTATATATAGTTGTTAATTCAAGTGATAGCTTAGCCTAGGCTATTTCTTTAACCTCTAAGGTTAAAAAAAAAGTACTCTTAGGTTTTACTTAATCATCCTAATTTCTTTTAGGGACATGGATTTTGAACACTTGTAGTATAATATATGTAATAAACTTTGATATTATTCAACTATATATGGACTTTGGATTATGTATATTACCTTTGTGTTGCTTTTCTTTTTCCCATAACTTATATGACATGGAAATATTTCCTTTTTTGGTAGAAAATTAAGTGTAAGCATCAATTTCGTGCAGGTAAGATTTAGTTGCTAATCTCTTAAGTAAAAAAGAGAGAAACTAAATTGATGTGATATATTATTATATATCAATGTCAAGAAGATGTAAAAATTGCAACATTTTAAGTTGAAGCTGCATATATATATGTTGTTGATAGCTATTTGAAACATGCACTGAAAGTTACTACATACTAGTTTGATAGAGGAATGTATATTACATGTATCATATTACTTTTTTCGAGCTATTCATTGTTCAGTATTCGTTTTGGGCTCTGATTTTGAAAATCAAGAAAAATTACTTAGATTGATATGTTTTAATAAATAATTACTAATTTTAGCAATACTTTTAATTTATTACCATTTGTAGCAATATTATGTTAAATCTGCAATATGTATTAAAGGTGAATTAAGTATGCAATATATATGTATTATAACTATTTTATAAAATATATTATGTTTGTTTGGTAAGAAGTTGACATATTGAATTATAAATGTATTAAATTGTGAGATAAATGTATTATCTATCAATAAAAACTTGTATTACATATGAATAATAAATTATTTTTTGTAATATGAATTAAAAGTGTATTATAAATGTATTAAAAGTGATAGAATGAAAAAATAATATTATTACTATAAATGGTAAATATTTTTTATTTGTAGTATATTTATGTAAGTTTCCCTTAACAATACTTGTGTTCTTATCTATAATTTTATCATTTCTAAAAAGTTTTACATTTATAACTTCTTATTAAATGTAGAAGAGATTTTATCTATTCTACCATAACCTTCGATAATCATAGTAATTTTTATATATTTCGTATATTTTATTTTTAGTGTAATGAATCAAACATTCATCAATAAACTATATATTACCAAATATTTCATCATTATTTGATTTTATTATTATTATAATCTCACTTTTACAAATCAAACAATTCCACACTGTATTTTACATATATATATATATATATATATATATATATATATATATATATATATATATATATATATATATATATATATATATATATATATATATATATATATATATATATATATATATATATATATATATATAACATGGAATGTATCTTAGTCGAGTTATAGTTAAGACACTAAATTTTTCTTTCTATTTACTAATATATGGTGTAATGTTGGATAGTATTTCTGAAAAATTTAAAGTTATTACTATTAGATTGACAAGCTATTAGGTTTTATCGAATTTTTGTATTTATCTTTATAACCATATACTTTCTCCGTCTCAATTTATATAGTATTTTTTGAATTTCAAGATTTAAAAAAATCTATCTTTTATCGTATTTTTTATAATAGATTATTTAAATAATTTAAATTAGTAGTTATTGTGACTTATAATACTTTTTACATAATTTTCAAATATATATACTTTACTCAAAAAACTTGAAGATTTCATGCATATCCAAATTTATGTCAAAATTAAATTGTTTAACTCTCAAAATTTAAATGATATTATATAAATTGAGACACGGGAAGTAATATATAACTGAGTCGTATTATTGGGAGGAGTAATGCATGATGCATACTTTGTTGAAAAAATGGTTGGTAGCTGTTACACTATAAATAGGTGTTGGAATATGATTTGTTTGGGTTTGAGGGGAAAAAATAGTATTTGAAGTGAATTTATCTTTGGAAATGAAAAAAAAAAAGTTAAAATTTTGCTAATGGAAAGTAAAAATTTCTAACATGTTTTTTTTTCTTCAAATTTCTATTTGAAATGATGAGTCGATTCGATAAACAAGCAATTGTTTGAAATAATCTCCAAGAATTGTTTTAAATTTTAGGACCAAAATATATGGACAAACGGATTTGAAAGTATTTTTGTACATGCGTGAAATCATGGCAAGATTTATGGTAGAGTTGTGTTATATAGTTACGAGTTAAGTCGTGAAATCAGTCATTGATGATGTTTGCATTAAGATAGATTACCTACATGCATCACATCTAGACGATCTTGTCATAGTACTGGTTGTACCATTGTAGTTCTTGTCTTATGTTGTGCATTGTGTTTCGATTACGACACTATTTTATTGTAGTTATTGTTTTTTTTTTCTTGTAGAGGACTTTACGTTACTTTTCTTATAAACCACTATACTTTCTTCATAATTTTTCTTTCTTTTTTTATTTGAATTTGGTGCACTTGAGCGAAGGATCTTTCAGAAATAGCCTTTCTATCTCTTCAGACCCCACCTAATAAAATTTCATGGGTATGTTATTGTTGTTTGTCAATACAGAACACGCACTACGTACTTATATTCATGAGTTCAAGCATCAATGTATATATACATAATAATATCAAAGTACGTATATCAACAATCAACAATACATTCACTGAAATACAGTTAAAACAAATGTATACAATCAAAAAGCGTAAATAAACTAAATCTTTGTATCAACAATGATACATTCAATGAAATACAATCACAATGATATATATATATATATATATATATATATATATATATATATATATATATATATATATATATATATATATATATATATATATATATATATATATATATATATATATATATATAAATCTAGACAAATATTATCAGAGATGAGTCTGATGACCGATGGGGTAGGAATGTGGGCTGGGGTAGACCTAGGGGAGCGGGAGAGTGTTCACCCAAACCTCCTCGTAAAAATATTTATACTATATATATACATATAGGATAATTTTTTAATTTTCAATGTACATATATATTGAAACCCCTAAATACAAAATTAAAGGTTGATTTAGTAGTTTAGAAAGTTCAAAATTTATCTTGATTTCCAAGTTCAAGTATGAGGCAGTACATTTTATTTTTCGAATTTTTTTAGTGAAAATTTTGAATGTGTCATTGATATCGGGTGGAAACTATGAGGTGAGGTGAAGATGAAGTCTATTAGAGGATGGAAAAGACAAAATTACACAATCAATATAGAATGTCGTTACTTATTTTTCAAACTATTTCCCTTACTCTTTTTAAGAAAAAAAAAATTCAAGACAAACCAAATCGAACCAACTAATTAATTATAGGTCTCTTGATTCTCTTTATTGTTACGTAGAACTCTGCATAGTACATGGACAAATTGACACTTTTCTCTTTATTAGTGGGCGTCTAAGATATAAAAATTATGAAATTTAACATAAAATAACATTTATTATCTAATTGAAAATGATGTTTGAAAATTAGTTTGGACATAAATAAAAATTGAAATTGTTTTCGAATTTTTGTGAGTGAATTCAGAGCGAAAATTATGAAAATAGTGTTCTAGAGTTTCCCAAATTCCGAAAATTCAACTTCGAAATATTTTATATGTTAAAAAATAAGTGGAAAATTATTCATAATCAAACAAGCACTTAATATATGTTTTGCTAAAGAATTGTGATCGAGCAGTAAGCATTTCTAACTTCTTAATTAGATGTTTTGAGTTTGAATTTTCATGTATACAAAATCGTCTTTGTTTAGAAATATTTTACCCATAATATAAAATTTCGACATGAATTCAAATTTAATCTATCCTAAAATATATATGAAATATCGAATAAAAAACCGAGAAAGCCGAAAACGAAGGCTTAGGAAACTTCGCCGATGCTCGTAGAGACCCGTTGAATTAGTCTTGGTCTTTGCCGCCCAACAAATTTCTCATCACTTAAGGAGTTGTTTGGTTTCATATATAAAATATGATAATATCTAACATCTCTTCTTACTTACTCTCGATTCACTTTTACTTATTCAGACTTTACACGATCCTTAAGAATTCAATAATAAATGAAGTATATATTTTATCATGATATTCAAATACTAATTTTAAAAATAATTTAAAATGAGTAATTAATGTAAAAATAAAATTGAATTATTTATATGTAAAGTGGACAAATAAAATTAAAGTTTATTCAACAAAGGATCATTTTCAATTTTCATAATTAATTGTTATATAATTATTCTCGATATAACTAATTCGTACATTATAATAGAGGGAGAGATGTTTGAGAAAATAAAATATTCATGCCAATGTGTTTTAATATTCCACGACTTCAACATAATTTTTACATAATTTGTATCTAATCCAAACAATCCATTAGTTTTTTCAAAGTCTATTTCTCATCTTTCATCCAATCACGTCTTCCAATTAATTTTTGTCTGTTATAATAATGTATATATTTTCGTCCCATTATAAATAGCTCTATTTGTTGAATTAAATGATGTGATGGTATTTATTTGACCATTTTATCTTTTGTGAAACTTAATTGTAACTTCCAGCATCAGACTGATGGATTAATTATCATCTATTTTCATTTTATTCGAATTATATATAAGAATAATATATGTGTTTTGTTTTATTACAATTTTTAGTTTCATAACTTTTTTGTTTTAATAAAATTAGTGATAAGCAATGATTATGATCATCCGTGATGTCCACCCAATTCGATACGATGAAAAATATTTATATATAATATAGATAAATGTTATGGTAGGTAAGGTAGGGGTAGTGATGGGATGGAGGCGCCGAATGTTGGGTTAGTCGCCCGATACGATAGGTAGGATGTAATTAATGTGAAATTCGCTTGTAAACTCTTTTTTTCTTACTTTCACTAAGAAAGTCATTTTTAAGAAACTTATTTTCCAGAACTTTTGACCAATCGAACATGAGAAAATCAGAAAATATTTTTTGACAAAATTGATAGAGGCTCTTTAATTATTTGTGGAATGGTCTCTATAAAATGAGTTGACTAGTTGACTTGGACTTTTAAATATATACAATTTATTTTTGTATTTGTTTCACTTCTATAAAGTATTTAAATTATAAAATTAGTTTTGAATTACTTAACACAAATACTTGTTCCAAATAACAACAAAAAAAAAAATCTACAAATTCTTTTTATATATAATATGACTTCCTTGAGAAATGCCTATTCAATTTTTGCCATATCTATTGACTCTGAGGTATCTTGAAAAAAACTTATCGATATTTTATTGAATATACGAGCAATATTTCTTCAAAGATATTGTACTTATTCAAGCTTCAAATCCTTATTTTTTCAATTCTCTTTTTATATTTTTCCAACCAATTGACCTAAGAGAGAGAGTACCACTTATATAAATATATCCAAATTTCCTACCATATATTAAATCTCTTATTCAACTCCATTTCCATATCATCTTTCTATGCAACTAACCATGGATAGAGAACAAGAAGAGATGCAATTCCTAGGCCTCTTTGATATCTACATAGAAGCCTACAAAGTCATCTACCAATGGAAGAAAATTTTCACCCAAATCACCCTATCTTTGATCCTTCCTATGTCCTTCATCTTCTTAGCTCACATGGAAGTATACCATCTCTTCTTTTCTGACCTTAAACACTCTGAATCTCAGCTCAGACATACTCACACGGGCACGGCAAAATACAACAAGATCTCTGATCACATAGATTCAGAGCTAACCTCTCTATGGCTTTTCATAATTGTCTACTTCACTATCCTCATCATCTTCTCCCTTCTATCTACCTCTGCTGTGGTTTACACAATTGCTTCTGTATACACGTCACGTGAAGTCGGTTACAAGAAAGTTATGAGTGTTGTTCCTAAAGTTTGGAAGAGAGTTATGGTGACTTTCTTGTGTGCTTTCCTTTGTTTCTTCATATACAACCTTGTTTCCTTCTTTCTCTTAGCTTTATGGTTTGTATGGGCTTTCAGCATGCGGGGTGAAAATCATGCTCTTGCTAACTTTATTTTTGTGATCATGGCGATTGTTTATGTTGTTGGATCTGTGTACCTTTCGGTTATATGGCACTTAGCTACTGTGGTAACTGTGTTAGAGGATTCATATGGAGTGAAAGCCATGATCAAAAGCAAGGACTTGTTAAAGGGGAAGATGAGAATAGCCTTGGTTTTCTTTTTCAAGTTCAATCTCTCACTTGGTATCTTGAACTTTGTTTTCAAGAAGTTTGTGGTACATGGAAGCCATCATATGCATCTAGGGATATTGTATAGAGTAGGGGTTGGGTTGTTTTGTCTTCTTTTATTGTTTACTTTGATACTCTTTGGTTTGGTGATTCAAACAATTATTTACTTTGTTTGCAAGTCCTATCACCATGAGAACATTGACAAGTCTGCACTTTCTGATCATCTTGAAGTTTATTTGGGAGAGTATGAACCTTTGAAGTCTCAAGATGTGCAAATGGAGAGTTATCAAGTTTAAAATATTTTAGTTGGTATCTTCTGTGGGTGAAACATTTCTCTATGTATTTGACTTTTTCAATGGATGATATTTATGAGAATTATTATGAATAGAAAAGATTTAAGATCTTTATCAGCTTTGGTCATTCTGTATGTCATAACTCATAATGGTTGTCTTAGATATTATTTTATGTCATGATTGATTATGGTTGACTAACAGTTTATTAGGAAAACTAATATGTATGTTGGAATTTGATTAAAAGAGAATTTCATACTTCTGACTCTCTGCAAACATTTAAGGGATAAGACCTTCACATATCTTACAGCTAGAGAGAAGTACTGAAAACACCCCTAAACTCGGCCCCAATTATTAGTTTCATCCTCGAAACATTGACAGGCTTAAAAACATTAACAATTTGTGACAAGTTCAGGGGTGTTTTCAATATTTATCTCGTTAATTTATCGTCAAATAGGCAAAGGGACAATGATATTACAAAACAAAGAGATGAAGGGTAACATGAGAGAGATTTAAAGCATTAAATATATCAAATTGTTAGTTATTGTAAAAGGAAGTACTCCATTTTCCGCGCCCAAAACCAGAAGTTCCATCTGGATTTATTGACAGATCTCATGTTTTAAAACCTTACAAAAACATATATTTTGCTTTTCAAAGTATCACGGAAGCAGTAATATATCCTTTACTGGTACAAAAACAATTACATACCTCAGGTACCGGAGGGAAAACAAACTGCATCTAGCAGGCACTGAGTGATGCTTTTTCACTTCAACAAACTCCTACTTCCATTAGTATAAAACGAACGAGTCCCGCAGTTGTAAGAACCCATATATCTTAGCTATTAAAGATCATCCTGGGAAACCATTTGACTGGCATATTCCACCACCCTACAACTTTTATTTTGACAGTTTAGACATTACATTGAAGAAAAAAAATAACACATGAGTTGTGTGCATCACTTGGACGACAACTGCTGAGAACCATCCTTCTTTTCTTCCTGTTTTGATCCTGATACAGCTGCTGTTGCTGCAGCAGTCATGGCAGCAGCAGCTGCACCTAGTTTTACTCCTCCTGCAGCTTTAACAGCACCACCAATTTTTGCAAAGGCAGCTATTCCTCCAACAAGAATGGCTCTCAAGGCAACAGTTGGTTTTATACTCATATTTGTATACCTGAGAAAAAAATATCAGAGTTGTAAAGCCCCAGATCACCTAAAAATAAATATTACATTGGCATATAAAAGGAAAGATATTAACACAGTTTTCTCTGAAATGCAGAAGCTTGCGTGAGACGATAAAGAGCTTAAGTTACAATTCCTATAGTAAAAATAGAATATAACAGATAAGGAACTAGATAAATTCTCTATAATACTATTTTCAGGAACTACACACCACAAAGATCAGTTACTTCATTTCCTAATTCCTGTAACAGACAAAAAAATGCAGTAACTGCTGCAACGACCTCCTAAACGGCTAAGTTGCAACAGGACGGCTGGAATAGAGTGTAGCAGTTTCAAATAAGTCCTACAAATGGCTTCCAAATTACAGGAGTTTCGGAAATAATTCCCAATAACCCAGCACTAGAAAGAACCAAAGGCAAAAAGTATTCATCTATAGATGGCAAAATTATTCATGGCAATCCCGACAGATTCTTCTTCTGCAAACTGAAAGCAGCGCATTCTTATGTAAAAGAACACCAAGATATTAAGCATTAAGCGTCCAATATAAAATTCACACCAGCTCTATAGCAATAACATGTGAACCGTTTCTCCACCTAACTCAAACTATGGGATGGAACTTCTCTTCCAAATATGTTGTGTCAGTGCTGGAAGCATCACATTTGCAGGATCCTCACATCCATGAAAATGAAAAAGCAGCATAAAGATTCCCGCAATCTTAGAGTCAACCATGAGATTTTGAGCAGCGCCTATTCAGCAACTTCTCTATTCTTGTGATTCCAAGTGTTAGGTACTCCCCAAAATAAATAGGTGCTGGTTCTTGTTGACACATGTCTTGCGCCATGTCACTAGCATGCTGCAAGAACATGGCACAGACATGAAGATATACCAGTAGAATGCTCTATCAACAACCCTGCACTGACTGCAGGCTAAAAGGCCTAAGTACCTCTGATCTTCCACCAAATCCATGCATTCCATGGCCAGAAATTATACTGTTACACATTGTTCATTCATTAGAACCCTCCTTACAGAACCACCAGCTTCCATATGAAGACAAAAGGAAGAAAATTGGCACACTTGAAACATAATTAGCCTTCATTCCAGTAACTGGCATGTACTTCAAAGAAATCCTAATTGTCCCTCTCGCACTCTTGTGATAACATATGAACCTATAATACCACCTATTCATCATACAGTAGGTCTCACGGATCATTAGACTTCTAAAACTACCAATATGTTGAAAAAGCCTCGTTACATAAACTAGACTTTTTTCATTACCCGGATATTAAAGGAATCCGCACCCGTATCCTTTGACTGCAATACAGAAAAAGGCACTCCACCTCTTTACAAAACTATTATAACCATATCTAAATATTAGTAAAGTTATCAGACACGAATAGGTTTCAGAACCTCCTCCTGTAACAAATTCATATACAATTTCATGTTTAACAATTCACATTGTCTACAGCACAAGCTGATATCACAAGCAAGTACCTAAACTTTGGCTTCAACTTGTCTTTTTTTCATCAGAACACTCAGTTTTTCAATTACCTATCTAATCATTTAAACCTAATAAAACATGATAACAAGAACATCACATGATGCTATTTGATCATTGCATCTCACATATCATCTGCTAAAACATATTGTAAGCAGAATTGCAGTCAAAATTCTACACAATACATGAAACAATAGCCTTCCAAACTACATGAATTTTACGGTCTTTCACTGTTTCCACACCATTAATCCATTAAGTCTTCCCATTCATATTCATCAATTCAAATTTTGATGATGATTTTCTATAACCATTTGCATGGCATGACCATGACTGTTGTGCTCGGCTTGGACTTGGCCGTGCCTCTTAGGTGGGTCAGCCTCATGTGCCCTTGACTTAATTATAATGCCCTTAATTTTTCCGAAAAGACAATTATTGAGTATTGGAATTAAAAGGCCAAAATGGGGCAGAACTGTTGCAGCCTCAGTTATGTGTTCCATCCTCCACCATAGGCAAAACAAGTTCTACAAAATAGTCATAAGACTAGCAATGTTACATAAGCAGTGTTGGGCTTCCGGCATCCCAGCAACTTCCATAAAATACCAATGATCAGATGGATGTATGGTGATATGAGTTTAGCCAAGACCAGAAACGCTCAGCAGCACATGGAAGAAAAAGCTACAACACGCAGATGGTGGTAGAGGCAGATCTTTCAACTGTTGAAGCTACAACCATGCAAATAGATGCAATAAAGCATGAAGAAGTAGAACCTGCTTTATTGTTAGATGGTTCACAGGGTACCCTTGTAGATGAGGAAGACGAAGCAACAGATGTTGAGGAAGAGACTGTTAATGTAGAACTAGCAGTCCTGGTATTCAATGATATCTGGTGATGCACAACAAGGAATTAACAAGGAAGATGTACATTGTTTTGATATAATGCAAGATTCCTGTGGGTTCGTACCAGATAAGGCAATCTCCGGTTTAGCTTTGTTAGTTGGCATAATTCTGGTGTAAAATTGATCAAGTTGGCTATCTTCAAGTCGAAGAAGAACTGGAAAAGTATAAGCATGTTCACATCGATTCCTCTGTTTAGTAGATATTATATAGCTCTCATGTTGCTTATGGCAATGTGAGTTAGAAAGAATTTTTTATGGACAAATTTGCCTCCTCGGTACAGCTACAACATTTGCAGTGTGCACCGGAATTTGAGGGACAAACTACTGCAGTGCTCATATGTTGCAACAGGAATTGCTATCACTTGGTGCATACCATCTGAGATACTGTCAAGTGATAAAGAGTGTTTCGCTATGACTCCAAGGGGAACATTGAGACAACAACAAAAGAAGGGGCAGAACAGTTCTAGCACTGAGATTGCAATGGATCATACTCTTGTTGGTGTGAAGACTGTTCCCTGAATGATGGAATTGTATGACCTATCTAGCAATTTTATTTCTTTAGAGGAGTACTGGAATGAGGCCCAAAATGTCAAACTTGCGCTTCATGTTGGATAGAGATTGAGTACTAAGTTTGCACAGGACCAAATGGAACAGGCCAACCCCAATGCTTGGGTTCAATAATTTGAACAGCAGTGTGGGGTTAACTGCTGGTCACATGAATTTGAGCATGAGCACTTCCAACTTGTACAGATTGATCCAATGATATTGGTGTCTACAATATTACCTTTCCAAGGGCTCTTCCATGTGTACGGTGTACCTAATGGTTCTGGGGCAGCACCAAGAACCAATTTGGATTCATGCCACGACATTCAACTATAGAAGTCAATCATCTCGTGAGTAGATTGGTGGAGCAGTATAG
Source organism: Solanum lycopersicoides (assembly GCA_022817965.1). Classification (NCBI taxonomy): domain Eukaryota; kingdom Viridiplantae; phylum Streptophyta; class Magnoliopsida; order Solanales; family Solanaceae; genus Solanum; species Solanum lycopersicoides. The sequence continues at coordinate 81,525,847 of CM040621.1, read as the reverse complement.
TGAGAGGAAGAGGGACTTACATATGGTGTTCACTGACATAGGAAAAACATACGACAAAGTCATTAGAAGAGTTTTATGGAGATGTTTGGAGGCTAAAGGAGTACATGAAGCCTATATTAGGGAGATTAAGGACATCAAGACATGTATGATCGATCCATGACATGGGTGAGGATAATTGGACTTGGGAGAAGATTCGGAGCATTTTTTAGACGTGATAGGATTACACCAGGGATCAATGCTTAGTCGGATCAATGTTTAGTCCATTTTTATTTGCCTTGATGATGAATGTACTGCGACATATCCAAGGGTGAATGTTATTTGCAAAGGGCATTGTATCGATTGACAATAAGCTAGAGGTTGGAGACAGACCTGAGACATTAAAGGGTTTAGGTTGGGCAGGACTAAGATTGAGTACTTAGATTGCAAGTGCAGTGACATTACCCATGAGAAGGATGTGGAAGTGAGGATTGATACTGAGGTCATCGCAAGGAGAGAAAATTTCAAATATCTTGGGTCTTTAATCCAAGGATATAGTGAGGTCGACAAGGATGTAATACATCGTATTGGAGTGGGGTGGTGGAATAGAGGCTCACATACAGTGTCTTATGTGATTAGAATGTGTCACCCAAGTCTTAAAGATAAGTTTCATAAAGTGGTTGTTAGACCAGCTACTTTGTATGGGGCCAAGTGTAGGTCGTTCCAGAATTCGCACGTTCAGAAGATGAAAGTAGCATAAATAAGGAAGTTGAGAGTGTGGGCATAGTAGACGAGATAGGATTAGGAACGAAGATATTTGGGGAAAAGTAGGAGGCAAGTGGAACATAGATGGTTCGGGCATGTGAAGACGAGATGTCCATATGCCCAGTGAGGAGATATAAGAGGTTGGCTATAGTGGGTCCGAGAAAAGGTAAGGTAGGCCAAAGAAGTATTGGGGAGAGGGGAGGTGATTGGACAGGATTTGAAACACTTGTAGTTTATCGAGGACATGACCTTAGATAAGAGGATATGGATGTCAAGGATAAGGATAGAAAGATTAGTAGGTAGTCAACATCTAGTTTCCCTCATCAGTGGTAATAGTATTTCCGTTTCTCCAACTTTCTTATACTTCGAATTTATTATTACATGTTTTCTTTGCTTCAATTATCATGTTATTTTCTAATAGTATTCTATTTTCTTCTTGTTTTGTTATGCTTTACTTAAGCCGAGGGTCTATCGGAAACAACTTATCTACCTTCATGAGGTAAGAGTAAGGTTCCGTTACACACCACCCTTCACAGACCCCATTTGTAAAATTATTGGGTATGTTGTTGTTTGTATCTTATAAGCCTACTAGTGCAGAAGTCACAAAGAAGTTGTTAGCCTTGGTTGGAACGAAATTGACTTTTGACTGTGGTGGTACAACATCAACACTGAACCTGGTGCTTGATAGAGCTAATTAAGTTTGACATGGGAGGAGTTGCAGTTGTTTCAGGTGCTGCAAAAGCTCTTGAAAAAATAAAGCCAGCAGAACTAGAGTAGCATTTTAATGCTTTTTGGAGCTTTATTCTTTTGATAACACTGAAAAATGTTTACAAACGGTGAATCTACACATGAGTTCCTTGATTTTTACAATGCACACTTTTGAGGACAACGGTGAGTTGAAGGAGGGAGATTTGATACGATATGAATCTCTTAAGCCTCTTAAAACAACTGGAAAGGAATTAAGGTGGCTCAAGTTAGCATTAGGCACTTATGGCTTGATTTAGAGAAGCATGTTAGCTCATTCCCATCCTACTTCCCTTTGTACTAAAGCCTATAAATTACTTCCCCTGAAAGGACTTACTTGTATTTTGAGAAATGAAATTAGCCCTAGTTTTTAGCGTAGTTCTTAGACCCTCTTATTTCTTCTTTTTTGTTTTGCTGTAATTTTCTCAAGCTTAGTTAGCTTCCAATTCCAGATTGTATAGTGAACCAACCCAAATTTGCAACTCTACATCAACTTAACAAACTTCTTGAGTATGTTGCTGACTCATTATGAGCACTACATCAAAGTCCTTCGATTGCCTACACATAAAATTAATCTAAAGAAAACTTGTCTTGCCCCATGAGGCCATGATACTGAAATCAACATCTAGTAATCCCCAAACAACAACAAAACAAAAAACCAGACATTGCCCTCCACGGCTTGAATCTCCTAACTTTCATATACATGGACCTGCTCAGGATATTTGTCAAAACTATCATGGGCTGCAAGACAAATACGACCAAAAACTGAACAATTTCGTGTAAGCAGAAGATTGCAAATTATCTTACAAAAAGATTTGAGGCTTCAGTTTGGCAGTGGGAGACCAGAAAACGTCAATACTATCAAACCCATAATGGGGATTCTCATATTACAGATAAAATTCATTTTGAAGAAAGAGTAACGATTTGCAACATGTGAAAACAAGTATAGTTATGAAAATCTAAAGGCAGAAACCGCGAGAGTATTACTTACCGCTAGATTTCCGCCGGAGGAACTGATTGCTCGGAGACTTGCCGGAGAAAGATACGGGGAGTGTGGGCTGAAGCACCGGAGACGGCTTAATTTGAAAATGCGGGGTTTCTGTTTGTTAAATGTTGGAAGGGACAAAATTTGGGGAAATAAGGTTAGAAGGTGCTTGATGGCATGTATAAGAATCATTATATGTTTAAATTTTGATTATTTATTTATTTTATTTTAATTTTTCATGAGGATTCATAGTGTTTTTATTTATTTTTAATATGATTCGAATTTTCAATCTGTCACTTGATAGCGGAGGTACTCAACCACTTAAGCATATCTCACTTTTCATTCCACTTTATTTTGTTTTATCTAAGATATCGCTATTTTATTTCTACAACGTCACTTAAGGTCATTTCGTGATTTGACTCTTTTCATAGTTTTGGAATAGTATTTATGACTTGTGAGGATGTGTGGTACAATTCTTGAATTGATTAGATGTGTTTTAGAAAAGTTTTTTTAGTTTTGCAATTCAGGAGTTTTGATCAAAGTCAACATTTTGGAATTGACGGAGTCAAATTTGAGTTTAATGATTCCACTATGTCCAGATAATGACTTGTTACCTAGATGGAATTTCGTCACAGTTTTCAAGGCTTTTAAGGCGCTATAGCCGGTTAGTGGAGTTTAAATTTTTCTTAAGTTTGAAATTGATCATGGTCAACGTTCTATCAAGATAGCCTTAAAGTGATAATTTGACAATTGTCAATTTGCATTATTGATTTATCTTCAAAAGGTCCCAAGCGAGTTCATTTTGAAAGACAGGTTGCTTTGAGGTTATTCAATTCATGTTGTTGTATCGAGTGTCATTGATCCTGCATGACAAAGTCGTAAAAGCGGAGAGGTTTCTACACATGTGAAGAAGACAGCAAGGATTGGGGGGGGGGGGGTCGCGCTTATGTTTTTATGTTTTTCTGAAGTCCTTCAACATCAACAAAAGGTATAAGTAGTATTCATATTCATTATCCAACCTTGAATTGAGGTATCATCAATAAAAGACGACATGACAACAACAATTGAGTTTCTGATGTTGATACAATCAAGTACGTAGGAGGTTTTACCACCTCTACAAAAAATTAATATAGGTGAAAAATAAAATCAACATGAATATCATGAATTGAGTACGAATTTCAATCATAATCGTATGTTTTTGCTCTAGGATATTGTCATTTTAATTTTACACTTTTAAAAAATATTTGTCATCCTCGTATATTATGTACGAATATTGTTGGCTAATATTCATAAGGACATTATTATTAGTAGAAAATATTGTTGTAAAATTTGCTCCATTTTTGTCTAGTAAAGTGTTTTGTGGCAAAACTATGTCTAGTGTGGGAGAATTAGAGAGAGATATCCCTATTAAAATTTCAGAGAAGCTTACAAATACAAACATCTTATATGCATAAATTCTTAATTTGTGACCTAGAATATTATTTTCGTAGGCAATTTCATCATGAACATTTATAGGTACCAGTGAGATGGCAATGACGAATTTCAATTAAAAAGTATCAAAATATAAAAAAGTTAAATTGTGTACAAGTTGAGGAGCGTCAATATGTAGTTTGTATGCATAAAAATATTTTTTTACCTAGTTATGCAGTATAATTTTCTGACGAAGAGGTGTCGATCGATCTTGGAGTCAAAAATCATATAATTCCTTTCTTCTTTTGATCATGTTGGAAGTAAGTCTTTTCACTCCAGTCATAACAATCAACTCTATCAATTTCACAATCAACTACCATCACTATCTACTGGCGGAGCCACATATAATCGAGGGATGTCGATGATCAAAAGAAGAAAGAAATTATATGATTTTTGATTTTTTTAATGACTTTAATTCTTTTTAGAGCTGAGAATGAACAATTAAAACAAAACATTATAAGTTAGCTCAACAAAATACTCCCACACTCTTTTGTCGAGATATCTTTAAAGTGTTTTTCACTATATTTCTAGAAAGAACTAAAAAAGTGAAGCTGAAAAGAGGACTTGAAATGCACGTACAACACATAGAATGCATATGCAGCCACGAGATACACATATGACACACGCAAAAACTAATTTGATCAAGGAAAAATTATGCGGCTAAGCAAACTTATACTATTTAATTACTCATCATGGCTATAGTTTGCTATAATTATCACTTGCGACTAACATTATACATAATTATGTGGGCTGACTTCGAGTTTGTATATGTATAATTCGCCAAGATATACAAATACATATATATAATATGCAAATTTTTAACCTATATACATATACAATTCACCTCTCTCCCACCCTCTGCCCTCTCTCGCTCGCCTCTCTCCTCCCTCTCTCTCAATCTCACTCGCCTCTCTCCTCCCTCTCTCTCAATTTCACTCGCCTCTCTCCTCCCTCTCTCTCAATCTCACTCACCTCTCTCCTCCATCTCCCAATCTCGCTTGCCATTTATACAAGTGTATATGTATAATATACAGTTATATACAATTATATACATATACAATTCACCTCTCTCCCACTCTCTGCCCTCTCTCGCTCGCCTCTCTCCTCCCTTTCTCGATTTCGTTCGCCTCTCTCCTCTCCCTACCAGTCTCACTCGCCTCTCTCCTCCATATAACATGTAGCTACAAATTATAATTATCAAGCTATAGCTATGAAGAATAATTAATTATTTTTAAGTGGCTATATGTGAAAGTTCCCCTATCAAATATTCTTAAGACCTCTTATTAAGATTTTATTTTAGATCACAAATTTCATAATTATAATAAATTACTTAAAATATACATATATATTTTTTTATAAAAAGTTATGATTAAAGAAAAATTTAATTGACTTTTCAAATTTCATTTTTGCTACATAAAAATTATGATTGAGGGAGAAAATGCATTTTTCAATTATTTATATATTTACGAGCTAAATTAAAAATACTTAAATAACAATAATTAACAATTTAAACTATTCAAACAAAATTTTGAAAATTATGATTAATTTTTTTAATGACTCTCAAATTATATATATATGTCACATAAATTAAAATATTTTTTAAAAAATATAATATACATTGAGACTATACTGACACAAACCTATGTATCAAGGCTCAAATATTAGTGAACATTATTGATCAATATCTGGTGAGCATAAAAAAGAAGAAATAATACAGTAGAATAGAAGTTAGTAGATGAATTTCATTTTCAAATATTATTAAAATATGAATTATTTGGGTCAACATAGGTGATGCTAGAAAGTACTATTATTTGCTACCAAATCATTATTTTTTAGTAACGGTAATGATGTTCAAATTTAACATTAAAATGATTTATAGTCAAACTCATTAAACTTAAATTAGGATTCTGCATGACAATTATCTAATTCTACTTCTGATTTATTTTTCCTCAACTTTTTTAGTTGTCTTCTGCTTTGACTGAATAAAGTTATTTTTGAATTAAAATTATAAATTAAATTTGAATCAATATCTCTTTTGAGTAACTAAACTTAAGAAATACTTCTGAAAGTGAGATATTATATTAGATCTTATAACAATTGAATAGACACACTCAACAGTAGTTCAGATTATTTTCAGAAGCGATTGCTTTGAAATATTCTATTCTTAAAGCAATCACCACAATATAGAATTCGTGAGCGCCGAGTTGATTCACCTCGATCGAGATGAGACGCATCTGAAAATAATCTCTCCACCTATAATTTTTAAGATAATTGATAATAAAAAACATATATATATAACCATATATTAACAATTTTCTTAATCAAATTTGTATACAAGATTTATTTATTTTCTATTTTATTAATTTGATTTTTAAAAAATTTATTTTGTATTACTTGGCATGATGAAAAGTGACCAAAACAAATATGAATAAATCTCAAATGAAACAAACGGTGGTCCGATCCGAGTCGGTAAACTCTCTAAGCGTACAACTTGTTAAAGCATAGTGTACAATCAAACGCTTCATTATAAAAATTTGCCTTCAAAAGAAAGCAAAAGCTTCGCGAGCTTTGTTCTCCATTCGTCAACCTTTTTCTCTATATTGATCATTATATAATACAACTTTACCAATTACAAGGTTTTCTCTCTGTTTTTTTTCTCTTCGATTTGGTTGTTTAATTTGTTGATTTGATATGTAGTTTTTTTGAATCTGTGTTTATTGATTGGTGTTCTGAAAATTTTTTTTTTTTTGGATCTTAGGTTTTTTTTAGGTAGATTGAGTATCTGGGTATAACTGAAAATTTGAAATTGTTGGAGGGTTTTTGAGAAAATGGAACCGTCTTCGTCTTCGCCGGAGTTTGATTACTTGTTTAAGCTGTTGTTGATTGGAGATTCAGGAGTAGGGAAGAGTAGTTTGTTGCTCAGTTTCACTTCTGATGCCTTTGAGGATCTTTCTCCAACTATTGGTAAGTTGTTAATATGTTTTTTTTTTCGAAAATTGTTAATTTATCGGCTGTCTGTTTTGTATATTGTGCAAATATTATTGCTTAAAAATTGTTTTTTTTGTGTACATTTGTAAAGAAAGAGGAGGTATGTGTGAAAGTGGGAATGTTAGATGGATCAAATATGAAATATTGGGTAATAATTAATTTGTGGATATGGTGGTATTGATGGAAAGATTGAATATAATAGTTTAGTGTTTTGTGGGGTGTAATTAGTTAAGCGAGGGTTAAACTTGTGTTGATTAGTGGTTCCATTGCATATTGAAGGTTAATTAACTGTTTGGCTGCAGCGATTCGATAACTTGAAGTTGCATAAATTGTGAAAGAGTTAATAAGACACTATTTGGAATTGTTATGTGCCTATATCACAAGTGAAACTAACAGTTGGAGTTAATTCAATATGAGGGGACGAGGTGGTGTTGCATTAATCTAACTAGATTAAGGGGAGTATTTACTGCATCCTGGGATTCATGTCGTGCCGCATGACCAGCAGCAACAAAAAGAAAAGAAATACTTTAGAATTAAAATGGTGGTAGAAACAGTTAATTGATCTGACCAATTTCATGATGGGCTTTTCCGTTGCACAGTGTCTGAACTGACAAATATATTAAGAGATAGTGCACTTGAACTGAACTTAGCAGGTTTTCACCGTGCACTTGTCATAAATGCATTAGGCAGATCCTATTTCTTTTTTCCTGGATTACTAGTTATGGAATAAGTCATCTCTCATATTCTCAGGTGTGGACTTCAAGGTAAAACATGTCACCCTCGGGGGGAAGAAGTTGAAGCTTGCTATATGGGATACAGGTAATTCCGTTATTTTATGCCCGATCCTCAATAAAGTCATGCTTTATTTTTAATGCTTTAGTCGCAAACCGTTTTCACCAAGTAGCATTCTTTGAAACCCCTGAAAGAATTCTTATCCGAATATATCCTATGCGAACCAAGGAGAGGTCATTATTGATTACCCCTTAAGTTGGATTTTATGACATGGTATCCCAGATTGTATCTTGTGGTTTTCCATCTAAAAGCTAAAATTCTTTCAACCTAAGAAACCTTATTTTGCATCTGTCAAGTAGAGTGAAGAATTGAAAATTATGTCCCCCTTGAGTCATTTGATATAATAATTTTCTTGACCTAAACTAGTACTGTCAACTGTTGGTCGCAACACACCCAAGTAAATGCAATTGCACCCATACACCAAACACTTACTAATTATCAAGAATAGGACAACATTGGTTTGTTTAGACGAATAAACTTGCTTAAAGAACCAAACTAAACATGAATCAAATTTTTGATAAACTTAGAGCAAGTAAAATCTTGTCAAATCCTGAACGCTAAAATCTTTGTGATTTCCCTCGGTACTTAATTGAGCTTCTCGTATTCTCCTAAGTGTACCTTGATGAATTAAGTCATTATCCTAGATTGCTATTGTACCTGCAAGTATCTTTTAAATTCCTTACAGCCTACCTTCTGTAACCTATTTTATATGTTTCATGAGAAAAATGTTACAAAGATCCATTAGTGTCAAGCATAGTTCTGATTGCACAAGAAAATTAGGTATATTCCTTCCTAATTGCTAATTAATTTATTTAATAAGTCAAGTGTTTTAAAGTTTACACTGTTCAATTATAATCTAGCCTTAGATTGCCATAAAAAAATCAATTACATGGTTCCCAAATAAATCTACAAACAATTAGATGAACCAGGCGCAATATTGTAACTAATATATATCTTTTTGATGCCATTAATGAAGCCAATTACTTCTTCATAACTAAGCACAATATTTCAATGCTTAATTCATCATCAATCAAAAACAAGGAAGAAACGAAGAAGAGTGCAAATAATTGTATACTGTATATATGTGAACAAAATGGTAACCTGTGAATACAAAGCAGCACTTAGGCTCTAAGATTAGAGGACCTAGGCGGGTTGTCCACAAGTTCAAATAGTGATGCCTGTCATTCAGTTAGGTGCGGGAGTGCCAATGGCAAGTTGAATATTGTACCTCCAAGAGTTCTCTTCTGCAAAATATATTAAAATGAGGAAGACCTATGAAGTGCCTTGAAACTTAGCAAATCTTAAGTAATGAATTCTTGATATTTGTTCTTATATTTAAAATCAACTCATCACCAACTGACCCAGCTAACGCCTTTGGAAATAAGGTGGTGGCTGAGGGTGCAGCTGATTGGTATTGCTTCTTTAAATATTGTTGTCAATTTAATTCAGTGATTGAACTCTGCATGTTTTGCTGAATGTGCTAATATGAGGTCTCCTCCATTACAATCCTTAGTTATAACATTATGACTTTCTTGTTTTGCAGCTGGACAGGAAAGATTTAGGACTTTAACGAGTTCATACTACCGAGGAGCTCAAGGAATAATCATGGGTAATCTGATGTCTCTTCTTTCGGCTTTGTTATTTGATTTGATGGACATCCATATTATGTAATCATCATGCTACACTCACTTCTATTGCTTTCTATGAGATAAGCAAAGTTCACTGCTGTCAGGACAAACACTAAGCACAAGACAAGAAGTTGGCACAGCTTGCAGCCTGCGTATATATGACATTATGCTTCCTTATGTGTTGGTTCATATGGTTGTCGTAGTTTTCGAGTTTCTATAATTAGTAGTCCAAAACATTGAAGAGTGTTCTAGTGCCACGGAGAATGTATGGAAGAGAGTGTCTTGACTTCTTAGGATATTTCTTAGGAGAAGTATACGTCCTTTCTTGCATTGTTAAAAGAATACAAACGTTAGTGGAAAGAGAAAACTAGTGCTGGTGCATAGGAAAGTATACGTCCTTTCTTGCTCTGTTAAAAGAATAAAAGCGTTAGTGGAAAGAGGAAACTAGTGCTGGTGCATAGGAAAGCTCTTTAACGATCTGATCGTGAGTACCACTTAGAAATATGATTCTTCTTGCTTGTTTATTTTTAGGAGCAAATTCAGTTTCTTCTTAATGAATTACTTGTTGTTCGAACAAATTCTTTCACCTATCTCCCCTGCCACCCCCAAGAATTGTTTTAGCTTGTTGCCTTATTTTGGACTTATATATCTTTGATGAACAGTTTATGATGTAACAAGGCGAGACACATTTACTAATCTCTCTGATATATGGGCCAAGGAAATCGACCTGTATTCAACAAATCAGGAGTGCATCAAGATGCTTGTTGGCAACAAAGTTGATAAGGTACCTCTCCTCCTTTGCGGAAGAGAATTTCTTCCATCTCAAGCTTCTTCCATTTCCCCACACACTATCGTATACGCCATATTGACTAGGTGTATTTGTTTCTTTCGAGTCAAAATTGGCGGTACGTGATGATGATTGAGAATTTTCAAGGGATGATTCACATACATATGAACTTTTTCTGCAGGAGAGTGAAAGGGTTGTCAGCAAAAAAGAGGGAATTGATTTTGCCAGGGAATATGGATGTCTTTTCATCGAATGCAGTGCGAAGACAAGGGTTAATGTGGAACAGTGCTTTGAGGAGCTTGTGCTGAAGGTATGAATCAGCCAAGGGTCTTTCTTGTATATTGTTCATGTTATAGTTTGAATGGACTAGTAAAAATTAAAAAAGAAAAATAGTTTGAGTGGACTGGCCAGTGGACATGAGTTATTCAAATAAATGGAGTTACAATGCAACTGAACATTAACAGGGATGTAATCATTTCCTGAAAAGAAGCTTGTTTGTTGCCTAATAGCACTTGTAGGTCTCAGTAAAGGAGTTATTATTCGGGATGGTGGGATTGTATGCATATTCATATCTGCAGTTAGGAGAACAGGTAACAATAGCTTAAGCAAATGTACACTAACAAGACAACATGGTTTACTTCATAAATTGAAATTCATTTTCACTCCTTAAGCGGACCACACAATTTTATTTAGCTCCAAGGGATGATATCATATCTATAGTTGTTTTGTCATGCGGACTCTTGGAATCTAAGATGTGCTGGATGTCAAGTATTCAGTTTGGCTGAACAACAGGTTGATCATGGCTGTGAGATCTCTACCTTCATTTTAGATATTTAACTGTCTTTACCGGTGATAACATATCTCGAGTGTACATAGAGAAGGCCATATCTTACATGTTCCCATGCATTTCTGGGATATCTCCTTGTTGAACAGCTGGTGGCTTTTGCACTCTAGGCAAACATTTAATTGAACCACACAAACTTTTAACACTAGTGCCATGCTAGAAGAAAGTCCTTTCTTTGTTGGGGAGATGATTGAACTTTGTCAGTCATCTGCCCATAGTTGCTGCAACTTGCCCTGGTTGTTTCCCTCTCCAACATCCTTGCTAGCAAATATTATCTCAATAAATGGTTCAATTATTGCTTCGAGGAACAGAATACATGCCCTATGAAGTTCAGTTACATTTGTCTTCATCTGTAATGTGTTTTTGCAATTTTACTCGACTTTCACTTGGACTTCAGTATAAAAGATGGAATCCATTTTACTATCCCTCTTTTTCTCTCCCAAAGGGGAACATCTCTTAGTTGTGAACTTGTGATGATGAATTTTTGTTTGCAGATTCTGGACACTCCAAGTCTCTTGGCTGAAGGTTCAGCTGGCGTCAGGAAAAATATATTTAGACAGAAACCTCCGGAGTCTGATGCATCAACAAGTGGCTGTTGTTGAGATGGACGTTTCCTTGTTTTCTTCACGCTTTCCCTTTCTTTTGTAAAACAAAATGATGTAATTACTTGGAGATGACAAACTCTGTTTCTATCCTTCACGTTTGTAGTTCGTTTGACTGAATGTTCTTCTGTTGTCCTCTTGCTCTTAATTTGATATTTGAAGAAGATGATGAGTTCTTTTCTTTTTGTGATTGAAAAAGAAAGATTTTATTTGCCACAGCTGTGTATGCACAGGTTCAGATATGAAGCTGCCACTTGGGCAGAATGGAGAATATTATCCATAATTATTACAAGTTCTGGGTTCGATTTCAAGGAATGGAGAATTTCTTGTTGGGTTGTTCATTTAATCGACTTGATTTTGAATTAGTCAAGTCAATGTCTATATGACGTGAATCTAAATTAGTGAAATCCGTGCATATTTGATATGCCAGAGTAATGCTACGGAAAGTAAATATATCTGAAGAAAGTTTAGTAGGAAATGGATTGAAATAATAAGTTCTAATTTCAATCAATTTTATTGAAATAATGGTGGTCTTCAATTGATTATTTCATAAAAGTATGCAAAAGAAATGAAGCTACCCTGTGAAACTTTCAAAGCTTTACCCAAGTACAATCTAAACAGAAAATGAAAAGAAGACGATCTCTGATTCTGTTTTCTACCGTAAATATTACTTAGGAGTAGGGGCACAACTACTGGGTCTGGATAAACTCGTTAACTTTATTGTAGAATCTATATTTACTAGGCTATACATATAAGGATGAAGACAATCAAGTATACAATTATAGATATCTCTCGAACCCAAAGAAACCTCCCGATATTGGATGAGTTAGCGTTAAGCAAAGATTTCAAAACGGCACTCCTAGCTACAGAAAAAATTCCCTGGAGATGGAAGATTGCTATAATAATCATGACAATATATTTAATCAGAACATGGACATTTATATATATGTGCAAAATTGAACTATATACAATTTTTTTCAACTACATAATCCATTTAAGGAACTATATAAATATTTTGATGTGTATTATATATCTTGTAGAACGAGTGAATTCTGCAACCCATCGTCAAGAATATCAACAGGGATGTCCTCAAATGTTTTATACATCTCTTTTTGAAATTCATCGCTTCTAATATCATCAACTCCATGACCTTCTTGTACTTCCAATATTGTCTCTCTTTTCTCCACTGTAGTAGCTTCATAAGTACTGTTTTGAATATCATATTTGGAAGTTGTAGCTCAACTGCATCTTGTTCATCACAAACCCTAACTTGATCTTCCGTTGTGGAGTAGTCGTTATTTTGATTAGTTTCAAGCGGCATAGGATCAATAATTCCCTTAACATCTCCATCTTGTGCCTCCATAACATGATCACAATCTTCTCTTTTTCCATTATCTTCTTGATTCGAGACACCACAAAATCTTAAATCTTCTTTAAGAATATGATTGCTTTCCTTAAAAAAATTATCTGTGACTTGATATTCTACCATCAACCAAGTTTTATTTTGGCCACACTCACTTGTTTCAAACTTGAAATTTCTCTTAAACCCTACCAAAGGCCCGTATGATTCCTCCTTATAAGATGTTCCCGGTTTGCCCTTTCCACGTCCCCTTAGCACAAATTCGAGAAAACCTTTTATATTCAATATTTCGCTTCTTCAAAGGAGTAATACAGTAACAAAACTTCTCTTCAGAATTAGCTCCAAATATCTCCCATGGTGGTTGATCTCCATATATATCCACAAACTGAATAGGACATTGTTAATTCAAAGACAATTCGCCTTTGAAAAACTTAGATACTTGATTAGCTCAGTATCAATAGGATGAAAACGTATTCCCAATGGCTTCAACATTGATCCTCGATCCAGAACTAACCTAAACTAATTATGTGAATTATGAAGTCTAAACAAAGATATTTATTTATTTATACACATCTTATTACCCTAAAGCAAAAAAAAGAATCTAACTATTTAACCAACTCAAGTTACTTTATTTCCTACATTACTACTATAATTGTAACTGAACAAACTAAAGTTAATTACTACTACTTCTCAAGTTACTTTATTTCCTTCAATTACGTATTTATATTCCTAAATTTTAGAAGAGTTTTGCTTTGAAACTTGAAAGGCACTCCAACTACTTAAATTTGTCTTAACACATGCCTCACTCCAATATCTAGTAAAGTTAAAATATACTACAAAATTAAGTTCCAGTAAATATCCAACGAGTTCAAGTTCACTAATACGCCCATAATATGCGTTCAACTTGACCACTTTGAGGTGATGAAGAGTACAGCTTACGACACTCTTTTTGACCTCTTTGGTTCCATCCACAGAATACGAAAATCAAACACCTTTAGTTCATTGAGTTGCCCATCATTTTTATTTGATCCAATTATGCAAAAATCAATCAACATAATCTATTAATTATATAAGAAACATAATTTGTATAGCACCTAACGTAATAGTGTGTCCTAATAAGTCAAACAATGACTTTACATGTCCTACGTACAACATTCATCTCTGGGAAAAAAATTAAATCGAATCACAACTCAAAGACAAAGAAAGTACTAGCAAACATAATCACTGTAGTCCCACGAGTAACAAAGTTAGGATAATACAACGTTTAACAAATACTGGATTACGAATTCTGGGTAGGCCAAGTGAAATAGAGAACACCTATAATAATAGATGTATGTAAATAGAGAAGACAAAACTATGCCAGTGTGATTTACACTTCATCATCACATAACAATTGAAGGCAACATTACAAGTCTATAAGCGGAGACCATCCATAGAAATCCCCATGATCACTACTTCAACTGACATGGCCACCCGAATAACTTAATGATCAACAGAAGAATGGCAAAGTTGGAAAAATAAGCTAGTTACAAGGCCTACATCCTCCCTTCGGGATCTTTTATCTGCAGACTGAATAGCATTGACGACAAACATCATTCTTAATGCTTAAGTCTGTTGAAAAACAACGAGGAGAAAGTTTCGTGTCTTTTTCGTTTTTCTTTATGTTTGTAAGTAAAGGAAAGGTAAGCAGACCTTAAAAGGTCCATTCATGCGCTCTCAAATCGAACAACCACACAGGTGATGTTATCTGAACTCCCCCTTGAATAAGCTTCTTCAATAAGCTTACGTGAAGCTGCCTCAGCATCTTTTATGTCCTGCACAATGGTCACGGCCTCCTGTATGTAATGCATAGAAGTTAGACAGTTAATGTTCATAACTGCATCAATCTTTAAGGAAGCAATCAGCAAATAACAACATACTAGACACATCAGCAAAGCTTTCAAGTGAAGCACTATGAAGCTACTCTGTAATGTCCTAACAATCATGAAACTAGAATTAAAGAAGAAACTTAATAATACTAAAAAAGAAAAACTTCCCTGGTTTATTATTTTCTTCTAACTTTATAAATAAGGAAAGGGTAAAAGGCCTCACACAAGCTCTAGAAATCAACACTAACCAAACTTGACTTGCCTAAGCAAAGAAGCATTACATCAAGCTCTAAGCCTACGAACCAGTTCTGGCCAATTCTTCTGAGCATAATAGTTCCCACTTTCATCAAACTCCCAAAATAGTGAATACATTAGAAAGTCTTTTCCCCTAAATTTCAACCTCAAACCTACGAAAATCTAAAGCTCAACTTGGAATTACAAAACTGAGTTCCTGATCACTAATGAGCTTAGAGAAGATTTTCATCTCTTTTTTGATATCCCTACCTTTTAAGGACAAGCTCCAGGTTGAAACAAAGACCGAAGAAATAAAAGAAACCCATGTATGAGCCATTCAAATTCAGTCCAGGTTCTGAGGTGTCAAATGGAGATGTCTGGATTAATCATCCACCTCAGAGCATCCTCAGTCACCTTCCACCCATCAAATTTATACTCTCCTTTTTTATGTGACATTGTTTGACAACGCAAGGAATTTGAAAAATTAAAAAAATTACACCAAATCTATGTGCAAGGTCCCAAAAGCCCCTTATTTAAATTGAATGCGGTAAGAGTTCCACATGTCACTTCTTATTTCTCTTTAATAAAAGATCAGTTTTTGTATCAAGTTGGTTCCAACCAAGTTACATCAGGAGGGAAAGCAAAAAATAAGGCTAGTTACACTAAGTACCCCCATAAGATTCAGTTTAGGATACAACCTTTCTACCTTCACAAGGTAAGGCAAGGTCTGCATATACACCATCCTCCCCAAACCCCACTTGTTGAATTACACAGGGTATGTTTTGTTGTTGTACACCCCTTGTACTATGAAAATCATACACTTAAATCTCATACGAGGTATATCAGTAACTAAGTATATTAAAATATAATTATTAAAAGGTAACTTAAAATTATAAATAACAAATTACCTAATAAGATATATCACTTATTACTACAATCTTCTTGCACTTTAAAATGTAACTTATTTGTATGTTTATTTAATTTAAATATTTTTATTATATTATATACAAATTTATTCTTTTCATTTTTGTTTTGTTTATTCTCTGCTTCAAAACTCTTACGTTTACTTACTTAGATAAAGTATCGTTTGTGTAGGATTTCTATTAGGGAAAAGAGTCTGAAAAATACTCCAACTTTGGCCGAAATTGTTTTTACGATACCAAACTTTATAGAGGACCTTTTACCCCTGCACTATTTAATAGTGTATTTTAAACGTATATATGTGCTCACGTGGACACATTACTATTTACAATTATGCAATATTTTTTATGTCCACGTGGACACATATATACCTTTAAAATACACTATTAAATAGTGCAGGGGGTAAAAGGTACTTTCCAAAGTCTAGTATCGTTACAACAATTTCGGTAAAATTCGAATATATTTCAGACCTTTTTCCCTTTCTATTATATATAGGAGGTTTAAATGTTAAAAGAGAAATAGAGATATCATCACTATATTTTAATTGCTTGGAAGATAAAAAACTTTTTTGCCATATTTCTTTTTTCAAAAAAAAGAGAAAATAATTATGTCAAAATTTATTCATCCTATTAAGTAATTTGTGGTCATCTCTTATCTAAGAGTTTAAAAAGATGCATATTTAAAGAAAATAAAAATTCTCTTTTAATTTAAGGCATGAATAAATATTTTCAATAAAAAGAATTATCCACTTTTCAAATTTCATAAATACATAAAAACTTTTTATTTATAATTTTAGTTTGTCTATTTAATATACTTAGTTACAAATATACCTCCTAAGGCGTGCAAGTATAGTCAAGGATATACTTCCTAAGAGGGTTGTAAGTGTTCAATTTTAAAATACACGAGGTGCATCCAAAAGGAAATCATATTAACAGGGGTGTTTAGTGCAATTAACGCTTAAAATACTAACGTTAAATAGTTTCCAAATATTTAATGGTGTCGTTCTTTTGAACATCCTAAAAATAAAAGTGTGACGCAAAGGGGTAGAAAAGTAGTGCAATATTATCTTTGAAGGCATGATTTACTAGCATATGTTGATTGAAAATTGGGGTTGTGTCTCCTCACAGTAATCATAATTCTTTAAGATTCAAACAAGTTGGATATATTCTAGAACTCAATAATAAAAGTGAAAAGATTCAAATTTGCCCCTAAACTTGGCAAAATGGTCTAAATTTGAACATCATTAATGGTTGGGGGGTTAGATATACCCCTATCGTTATAAAAAGGGGCTAGATTTGCCCTTTTTAACTAACAAATAATGCTTACCAGCACGTGGACATTTTTGACAAAAAGAAAAGAGTTCAATAAGCCCTTGAATTATGTGAAATGACCCATATTTGCCTTGTGCTTATATAAGAACAGGGTTACTATTCCAACAACAACACTGTCTTCTTTTTTCAGAATTAACAACATTGTCTTCTTCAACACTCATAACCTCAAACGACTAGGTCTCTATCCCCAACATAAAATTAACCATCATTAAGAGAACTCAATTGCTATATCTCATTCTTTCCCGATCATTGTTTATCTCGTCATCTTACGACAAATCAAGTAACTGGTAAGGGGCATACATCTGATGATCTTTATATCTTTGATAAGTGGGAGCCTCGGTTTGGTGCCTACTCCTATGGCGTGTTTCCATTTGAAGCATATCATCGGCTAAGCCATCCTTCTTTACCTACGTTAAAGTCGTCCCAAGTTTCAGAATGTTTCTTCTTAAACTATGAATCATGTGAATTTGCAAAACACTGTCGCACCTCAGTATGTCCAAGGATTAATAAGCTAGTTGAGTCAGCTTTTGAATTAGTTCATTTTGATGTTTGGGGACTGTCCCATTGTTTCCAAAACAGGGCATATGTATTTTGTTACTTTTGTGAACGATTTCTCGAAAATGTCTTGGATTTATTTTATGAAGAGTCGTTTCGAAGTGTTTACTCACTTTTGTGCCTCCCATGCTGATATCAAAACTCAAATCAATGCTTCACTGCGTATTCTAAGGAGTGATAATGCCAAAGAATACATGCCATAATTGTTTCAATCATTCATGAGACAACACGGAATTCGCCATCAGTCTTCATGTGTTGATACACTGTCTCAAATAGAGTTGCTAAGAGGAAAGATAGGAATTTACTTGAGACAACTAAGGTACTTTTAATCCAAATGAAGGTTTCTAAACAATTTTGGACAGATGCAGTCTCTACGACTCAACTTTTAATTAATTGCATCCCATCTAGTGCACTTGTTGATAACATGCCTTATAGTGTTCTACTCCCCAACAAGTCCCTATTTCCAGTGGAACCTAAGGTATTTGGAAGTACATGATATTTCCAAGATGCTCGACAAGCTATTACCAATTTGGTTTCCATGGCATTGAAATGTGTTCTCCTTGGCTATTCTCAACTTCAGAACGGGTATCGGCATTATTCTACCAAACTCAGCAAATATTTGGTGTCAACCGAAATGGTATTTTCAGAGACTCCCATTTTTCTATGCACCTCCCGTTTCTACTAGTTAGGAGGAGGAAAATGAGTGGTTAGTCTATCAATTTACCTATGCTTTAACAGAACAATTAGATGATGCTCCTTCGTCTCCTAGTTCTTTTACTAAAACCAATCGACTATTGTGCTTGCCTCATTTGTGCTAGCAAGACCGCCAACTGTTCAAGTTTACTCGAGGATGAGAGAGACCAATGAAACATGTCGTATGCCAGTTCCTTTGTCATCATATCTTTGCAAAGGTACAGTACTTGCAAATCTATATATTCCATTGCTAATTTTTCTTCTATGACCACTTATCCTCTACGTTTATTTGCATCATCCTGGATGGTCTGAGGCAATGCTTGATAAATACATGCCTTAGAGGAAAATCACATGTAGGGTAATTCTCTTTTTTATTAATAAAAGGAGATTAAGAAGGAAAAAAATTAGTTTCTACTTTTATATTAGTTGGATTTTAAAAGGAAAAAAGAAAAGAAAAAGGTCCTTTAAAAATAATATTTTATTAGGTAAGCAATGTGTTTAAAAAGAAAAGAAACATCCTATTTATCAGGAAAATGACATTTTTAACCCAAAAGTAACCATAGGGGCATTTCGGACCAAACTATTAACAGAGGGCATTTTTGTTCAATTTCGCATAGTTGAAGGGCATTTTTTACCCTTATCCGTTTTTCTATTAATTGTAGTGTCCTAGACAGCATCAGTGCATCTAAACTAATAATTCCACATGGTACCTCCTACCTCCCAGCACAGGTACCATGTCAACAGTCCAGCATTATTATAAACAAAAAGTTGAATGCTGACATAATTGTATCTACTTTTATTTATGAGGAAACAAATCCAAGAACCCTAATTCTAAACAATCAAGACTCCAAATTCTTGTCAACAAAGAAATTCCCAAGTGGAAAGAAATGAAAGCTCGGGACTAAGCTCCCAATATACGTAGACTCTAGACTCTAGGTAAGGACCGGATCACATTGGATCTAGTGCACCCAGCCTTTCCTATAAGGAAAAGAATAACCAAACAAGTCCTGTAAGAAAATTTAAGAAAAAATTACATAAGTAAAACCCAAGATCTAGATGAACGGGATACAGTTACTGTAGCAAGAAAACTACTGCATGAAAGATACTTGATTTTTTATTATAGTAGCAAGAACATTAGTGCATGAAAGATACTCGACTGTTGGCCCCTCGATTCCTGCATCATTGGCCTTCCTCCTATTTGTAAGGAGTAGCGAGTACCTTACTAAAGGAAGGCAATTCTGCAGCTTATCTTTTTCTTGTTCTGTTCTTTTCTTACGATAAATAATACGAGTCAGAAATTAGATAAAAGCTAGAACATCTAGGTAAGAAGTAAGCCGAACTAAATTATGCAATCAAGACATCTAACTCCATGAGCATTGTCGTCTTACTAAGACTTTTTAAGTTGAGGAAAATTGGTTAGTGTTGAAAAAACAAGAAAGGTTCACCAAATTTACTAAAAGAAACCTGACCTCGTTAGACAGGACATTCCAAAGCCCATCACTCGCAACTATCAAAAATTCTACACCATCAATTTCTTCTTCCTGAAAAGGAGATCAAACACCAGTGCACTCACCATCAATATAAGTCAATTAACAATGGAAGCTAATTATACCAGAGAGAGGGAGAGAGAGGAGTGGGGAGAGATGTGCATAGGAATATTTCAGTTCAATAAAACTACTGAGTTACGGTATCAGAATAAAACAACCAAATCAAAGGGACAAGATGTGCTAAGAAAAATACAGCATGAATCCAAGGAGACCTAAAATACTTTAGCTGCAAAAAAATGAACATAAAATATACAACTGAATGCCAGTTTCCCCTTGTATGCTTATGTTTATAAGTGCAATGTACCATCTCAAACATTATCTTATTGAGATACTTGTCTACTGCCAGTCTTGGATAGGAACTGTCAAACCTCTATGCAAACATATCATTCTTCCATCTACAATCGTGGGCCAAAATAGCAACACGTTTTGTGCAATGGTTGTATTATCATCTAATTAAGTGTGGTGGAATAGGAGGAAAAGGAAGACTAAGGCTGTGTATTCTATTTTAAACTTCCTTCATTTCTTCCCTCTTCTAAACTTCATCACAGTCCCAGAGCAATGTGCTCGTCACTATTCAATTTTCATACAACAGATTCAGGGGGCGGGGGGAATTAATGCATTCCTCAAAAAAGTTGAGTCTGGTCTGAGAAATAAATTCTTAGAGGGGAGAAGTACTTCAGACAATATTTTAACACAAAACCAGCCTTGTCTCGATTCTCACTTCACTATGCCATTTCAAATATATTTTAACTGACCCTTTATTAAGCAATAGTTTAACTTGATTGTCATAATACCAATTGAAATAGCTAGACAACTTACACTCGCACTACTAAAGGCTACAACTGTATGATGAATAGTTCATTCAGCATCCTACATTATTGCAAGAAAATGTATGGTAGCAGAAGACCAAAACTTTTCTGTCATACTCTGTCTATTTCAATTTATGAGTCTTACTTTCTTTTCAGTTTGTTTCAAAGTATTTTGCTCCTGAATTCTCATGCTACCCTTAATGACACTCCCTTGTAGAAATGACATGGCATGTTTAAGACCACAAGATCAAAGGGTATTTGGTATTGAGATACACATCTTGAATTTAAGAGCACAAGATTCAAAAATCTTCCCTACATTCTTAAATTTTGAGCCAAGTCAAACTAAGACACATAAAATAAGACAGGAGTCTTAAACAAGATGGAGTTCTCCACCACTTCTGTGTAAGCTCTAATTGTCTTCTTTCAAGGCAATAGAAGTAGCTTCAGGGATATTTGGAATATGCAAATTCAGAGATGACAATCCTAATTAGAGAAAATAAACAAGGTAAAACATTCCAGAAGAAGTTTTTGGTACATCTCTGCTCGACCAAGTTGGTAATGACATTATTGAACCACATAGATGTCTGTTTTGCTGATCAAAAGCCATTGGGCTCAGTAATATCAAAAGTGAAAAGCGCAAAAAATCTCTTAAGGTCCTTTGGGATTTTAAGCGCAAAACGCAAATAAAGTGTGGGCTTTAATGTAAAAAGGCACGAATGGAGAAAAAAATACTAATACGGATGAGTGATCCAAGATTTATAATAAGAAGAAGAAGAATGAATTGTTCCTCAAAAAAATAAAATAAGAATGAATAACAAATATATGGACAAAGAAATTGTTTTTTTACAATAATGTGAAATATCAATTGTACAATGTAGTGTTGCGTCTTCAGGATTGTGCTCATTGGCAAGGAAAAGTATGTCTTAGACCCTTGATGGTGATGCTGAGAACCCATAAAGTGAGGAAAAGCGCTCAACATATTTTATGCCTCTCTAGGACTGAAGTGTGCCTTCCTTTTTTTGAGAAAACGTAACAATAATTCTATATATCCACAGGTATACCACAGTAAAAAGTGTAGTTCCGTTACAAAAGTATTACAACTTACATCTTGTGGTTCAATCTATCCTAACAAGTCTAAAACATCAAACCCCTTAGATATATGCTCAATTCTGGGTACTTGACATCAAACCCCTTAGATATAGTCGTCCATCATCTTACTACTTCTATCATCAAAACACTTTATTGTTATATAGTCATCGCTGAAATAGGTTTCCACCCTATTGTACTTGATAGGCTCCTTAGGGAGAACAAGCATGAGACCTGCTGCATACGGCTTATGCGTGTCCCCCTCACCGGTTATTAATGTCCTGAGATCCGATACAACAAAAGCTTTTCGCTCAACCTTTCGGAGCAATCAACCGAGTGTTTCCTTCCGTAACGGGGGAAATCCTTATTCTAAGGAAATCTTTTTGGTAAGAAAGCCTATCCTAGAAGGAAGCCCGCCCTCAAGAACTCTGGTTAAGTGCCCTCCACCGCAACCGACATAACGTAAAGAAAGAAGGACTTCTGTTTGAGCTAATAATTTTTGCTCATACCAAAAATAAAAATAGGCTTAAGCAATTCATCTTAACATTCTGTAAGCTGCTTTGTACTCCTTCAAAACACCTCCTATTCCTCTTAGACCAAACTGACCACCAAATACATGCTGGGACAATTTTCCATCTCTCTTCCTTACTTACCATGCTATCCTTATTCCGGCATCTTAGGACACCTGTTATGCTTCCAGGTTTCACCCATCTGATCCCTTTTAGACATACAAACATCCTACATAGTTGGTCTGTCCACTTGTTGCAAAACAAGATGGTTGATTGTCTCATTTTGTTCCCCACACAGAAAACACCTAGAGGCTGATTGATGACCCCTTTTACTTAGGTTTTCCTGTGTCAAGACTGCCTCTTCAGCCAAAAGCCAGGTGAAACAGTCAACTTTGTAAGGAATCTGAATCATCTTTTATTTCTTTCCTAAGTTGGCACACAATCTATTGTATTTATCCATTGCTTACCTGTTGGAATTAGACAACGTCTTCCATCTGATTACACTGCCTATGAAGATTAAATGTTTTAGCTGGGTCACTCTAAAGAATGCATGTCTTAGTCTCTGAATAGCAAAAGCTTCCTGTTGGTCAACAGATGCTATTCCTGCAAGAGCACTCAGGAGACAACCACCTCGTTCTTCAATGCCCATTAGCTTTATGACCTCTGGAACATGTCCCTGTGCATCTATCATTGCCCATGTTGGGCTGACTCCTTTTTTTAGGCAAGAGGACCCCTACTGATGTTGACTGATCTGTTGATAGGCTATAAATAGGCCGTTTGCTATTGTTATAAGGGCTGCTTGCTTTTATACAGATTGGCTTCGCTATCGCTCCTAATAGTAGATAGTTTTCCTGCCATACCTGAACTCCAATTATTTAGAGCTAGAAGCTTCGCCAGAAGCAAGCAAGATGAGGTCACTCTGCTTCGTAGACAAGGCTCGTTCCATACTTTACTTTAAAATAAGCTGGGTGAAGCTTGAGAGAAGCTTACATGTTTTGGAGTTCATGGATAGTTGATAAGACCATCAGAAAGGCCTGGAATATGATTCCTGCTGCAATTTCTTGGTGTATTCGGACGGAGAGGAACAAAAGATGTTATGATGGTTCCTCAAGTCCCCTCCACGCTCTTAAAGCCAAATGCTTAGTTAACCCTGTTTGCTGGACAAAGTTGTCCCCAGTATCTAATACTGGAAAGTTGTTGGATTTCATTAGTACTCTAAATTTAGAAGGAACAAAATATAGGGGCCTACCACTGTTGAATTACATTTTGCATCTCTGTTTAACCAAATAATGTTATTGCCAGGCAAAGCTGCAAAAATATTTTTACCTTCATCATTTTCCAAACCTCAAAAACAGGTTGATCAATTCAACTAAAGAAGCAAAAACAAGAGAGGCTTTATCAAGTGGAAAGCACCAACCACCTCCAACCTTTGAAGATTTGAATCACTAAGGAAACAATGTGAAGGAAGGGGCAATCTAGACTCCTGGGAAGTGGTGACACTACAGAAGCCATTCATAAGATTGGTCAGTACAGGCAGAGAGGAGAACTTACCTAAGGTGTTCGCTGGCCTAGGCAAAGCACACGACAAAATCCATAGGGTTTTTTACAGAGATGTTTGGAGATTAGAGGTGTACCCGTAGTTTACATTATGGCGAAAGAAATGTACGATGGGGTCAAGATAGAAGTGAGAACACTGGGAGGAGATTCAAAGCACTTCCCAGCCGTGATGGGACTGCACCAGGGATCAGCTCTTAGCCCGTTATTTGTCGCGGTGATGGATGTACTGACGCGACATATCCAAAGGGAGGTGTCATGGTGTATGATATTTGTAGATGACAGTTTTGACCTATGTTTGCTCGGACTCTTTAAAAATGTCATCAGGTATGTGTCAGATCCTTCAAAAATAATACCTTCAAAAATAATACATATCGGAAGGATCTGACACGGGTGCGGCAACATTTTTGAAGAGTCTGAGCAAATTATGTTTTGACAAGACAGGCTGCAGAGTTAATGATTAGCTGGAGGTTTGAAGAGACTCTGGAGTTAATGTTTAGGTTGAACAAGACTAAGAGTACTTACACCCTTCGGGGTGGCCCAGTGGTTTGAGCTTGGGACTTCCATGTTGGAGGTCTCAAGTTCGAAACACCTTGCCAACGAAAGCACAAGGGGCTTGCCTTCTGGGTCGAGCTCGTCGCACGGGGCTTACCTAGTGCGGGTTACCTCTCCTATGTGGTTTGCGAGCTATTGCATAGGAGCGGGGGTTTTACCCTGTGCGCACCCAAAGGTAGCGGCTGCGGTTTTCCCTTGTCATAAAAAAAAAAAGACTAAGAGTACTTACGATGCAAGATCAGTGACGTAACTCCCAAGACAAATGTGGTAATGAGGATTGATATCCAAGGAAATCGTGATATCAACGAGGATGTTACACATTGTATTGGAGCGGGTGGATGAAATAGAGGCTTGCTTCTGCATTCTGGTGTCTTGTGTGATAAATTTATAAAGAGGTTGTTATACCAATTATATTGTATGGCGCAGAGTGTTAGCCAATCAAGAACACACGCGTCCAAAAGATGAAAGCAGTGGAAATGAGGATGTTGAGATGAATGTGTAGGCATATCAAAAGAGATAGGATCAGGAACAAGAATATTCGGGACGAGGTGGGAGTGTCATCCGTGGCTGATAAGATAAAGGAAGCAAGGTTGAGATGATTCAAACGTAAAAAGGAGATGCACATATGCTTTAGTGAGCAAGTGCAACAAGTTGACTTGGTGGGACTGAGGAGGTAGACCTAAGAATGAATGGAGAGAGGTAATAGACAGGACATGATACACCCTCAGCTAGTGTGTAGGGGAGTGCGAAGCAATAAAAAGCGGTAAGGTCTCGCTTCATTGAAGTGAAGCACAATTTAAAAGAAAAAAGACCAAAACACATAAAGACAAAATATATAAGCAAAAATTCATATTAAAAACTAGAAAAAGATTCCCCATTAGTTGTCTTGTCACAAAATAGACATACTGACATACAATTTGTCTTATTGGTCTTACTAACTTCTTTTCCCATATTTTCATGTCGGGTCAGCCATTTTTAACGGCGATAAGACATAAGAAAATAATCAACAATATATTTTTATCACTATTAAGTATTAAGAAACAATTCAACAACATTTTAGACATTGTTATGAAACAAAACAATTCAGCAACAGATAATTTAATCAATGTGAAGAAAAAAATTAGCAACATATAATTCAAATAATCAAAGCTAAACAGGGCAAAGAAAAACAGAGAAAGAAGAAAAAACCTAGGTTAGCAATGCCACTGCACCAGAAAGAAGAAGAAGAAGAAGAAGAAGAAGAAGAAGAAGAAGAAGAAGAAGAAGAAGAAGGAGAAGAAAGAAAAGAGAAAAGGTACTGGAAGGAAAGAGTACACTGAAACCTTACTATTCTAATTTCTTAAGGACAAGGCAAGTCACGCCTCTTTTTATCCTTTAAAATCGATCAATAATTAATTCAAAAAAAATAAAAGCGCTGTTTTTCTCGAGTTGCCGTTTCTGGTCGCATCATGCTTCAAGCCCAGAAGCGGATGCTTCTTTTCACATGCCTCGCTTCAGCCCTCGCTTCGCTTCGTTTCGGTTCACCGCTTAAAGCAATGAAGCGCTTGCTTTGCTGAACACTACCCTCAGCTTACCGAGGGCATGAGTCTAGATAGAAAGATATGAAGGTCGAAAATTAAGGTAGAAGGTTAGTAGTTAATCATGCGTAGTTTAGTTCCCTTATTAGTATTATCAGTATTTTTCTCCTACTTTCTTAACTTCAATTTTATTATTTAACTTTTATGACAAGGGAAACTCGCAGCCGCTACCCTTTGGGTGCACAGGGCAAAACACCTGCTCATATGCAATAGCTCGCAAACCACACGAGAGAGGTAACCCGCACTTGACAAGCAAGTCGCAGTGCGACGAGCTTGACCCAGAAGGCAAACCCCTTGCTTTCACTGGCAAGGGGTTTCGAACTTGAGACCTCCAACATGGAAGTCTCAAGCCCAAACCTCTGGGTCACCTCAAAGGGTTTCTTCAATTTATTATTACTTGTTGTTTCCTTTACTTCGATTGTTGCTTTATCTGTTGTTATTACTACTGTTCTTTTCCCCATTATTTAACATGGCTTCTTCTTTACTGTATTATCTCTTACCTATTTTTATATGTTTT
This sequence comes from Solanum lycopersicoides, assembly GCA_022817965.1. NCBI lineage: Eukaryota > Viridiplantae > Streptophyta > Magnoliopsida > Solanales > Solanaceae > Solanum > Solanum lycopersicoides. Next base: position 81,499,150 of record CM040621.1, on the reverse strand, counting down.
ACTTGAGTCAAGGGTCTATCAAACATAGACTCTCTACCTTCACAAGGTGAGTAACATTGCATACACACCACACTCCCCAGACCACTTCTTGTGAAATTTTAGTGGGTATGTTGTTGTTGTTGTTGTGTTAAAGAAGCTAATAAGACACCATAGACTTCTTTAAAATTTAAAATTTCCTTTTCCAGTAATATATCACAAGGGGACAGCGGAGAACCATACGTCCAGATTAACACCATGCTCTTGTGCCTTGACAGATCAGGCAATTAGAGCAGCAAATGAAGACAAACTATTGCTTCAAGAAACGAAGCCAAGTTACCTGAATCTCTGGGTCTGCCACAACATATGGCTTTAGCATTTTATCTCCAAATGCACGAGAAACAGCAAGGACCCCACCTACACGCCATGTACCTGAAGAATAGAGCAGCAGGACGTTGTACTGAATTCAACTAACAGGAAAAAGAGGAACTAAGACATTGTGCATGCATATTTTTGTCTTGTTGAGCCATAATAACTTTCAGTAAGAAACACCAAAGGCATGCAAGCACGAATATGTAGTATTTATTGCTCATATAAGGAACTGACAGGAAAAGAAACCACATGAAGCATACTGCAGTAAATATCTTTATCAATTATATTCCATAAACTGGAAAACTCACGTTGCTCCATGATCAAAGCAGCAGCATTATATCTCCAATCAACATAAGCACATACAAAACTACAGCCCAAACAAGCACCAAAAGCTTTTTAGCTCCACAACATAGAAAAATACATCTAAAACTAATACATAAATCAAGTTGGTACCCTTTTTCCACTTAATGAAATGGTAACAATTTAACTATAAAATGTCTATTTTACCCTTAAAGAAATGATTTACAGCCACACAAATTTCTATCATTCATTTTGGACCACAAGTTTTAAAAGTCTTCCTTTCTTTCTTAAACTTCGTGCCAAGTCAAAGTACCTCATATAAAATATTGGGGGGGGGGGGTATATTTAACTACAAATTTGCATAATATACTAGTAATAAATTTTCCTAGCCCAGGAAGGGATGGATCAGAAGATGGGGTGTTGAAAGGACTAGGTTTATCTTACACATCAAATCACATCACACCTTGAAAATTCAACAATACTTCATGAAGAAACATGGAAAACCTATTGTCACTTCGTGAGCTTCAGATGCAATCTGTGTGTGATCTTACTGGAAGAGACAATAATTTCATGACAAGAATGATACGTTGTTCAACCACCAAATTGCAATCAAAGCATATCATAAATACCTAAGTGTAACCTCGCTAACCTTTAGCCCTAGATTGAGGTTATGTTCACAATGGCAGAAAAGGCTGAAAAGCAAATTTTTGTGAAGTCTCATAATATTCACATGTGATGAAGGTTGAAATACTTATTTAATGTGATTCTGGAAAATTCTTTAAAAAACTTTTTGGGCCTAGTGAAAATTATAAACAGAATAAATATGTATAGCACCCGATAGGAAAACTAAGATAAATTATTTATTAAATTTATACAAGAACACTAGAATAATACGATTCTTTGGGACTCCGGTAGCATTTACTGGGCCAATCAAGCAGCAATTGATACATACAAAGAGATTGCAACAGGCTTTTACCTGCCCAGATAATGAAACCACCGGCCTGTTCTATCCTTTCACGCTCATCCGATCTGTCAGGCTTGTGATCAATGGACAAAGGAATAGCTGCATTAATCGCAACAGTTATATCTCATAACCAAATAGCTTAAAATGAATAATATCTTTTAAAAATCTAAAATATGTTCAATAACCATTCAACTTGATGAATCACTTCCTAAATTTGATCTAGAAATCTGAGAAATAAATAATTAAGTTTAGGCGTGTTGAAATTTGAGAAGAAAATAGATTTCCGCCACCTAATTTATCAAGATTTAGGTGTTATACTAGGAATAAAGCTCACGTGGCAAGTTCAATGAGGATGATAGTTTTCCTGCTTTCCATTTGTACAAACATTTAGCAAACACAGTTTGCAACACATGTGCATCGGACACAATAAAGCAGAGAACGAAGACTACTTTCTTGTAAGACAATGAATACAAAAGAAAATGGATAAGGTGGACTTTAGAATTGCTGAAAGTTATTCCAACCGTCATATTAACAGTTTCAAAACAAGAGTTATTCCAGGTTTTCAACAGTCCCAAGATATATCACGTCATACCTACTTTCTGGTTAATTTTGAATGTACAATCAAAACCAAATTTAAAAAATAAAAATTATTTATAGATATTTTCAAAGAAGAACTTGGTAAAGAAAAAAGTTGTTTTAACTTCTTCAATAATAAGTGCTCCATACAAGCTGGGTTAGGAGTGTTTTACTTTTACTTTATTCATTCAATGGATTTGTATTGTTATTTCACTTCCTTTACTGTTTCAATTCAAAAACTGAAGTAGCTAAATCTCTTATTAGAGATAAGAAAATGGATAGGTCCCTTATATTTCTTTATTATGTGGTGGTTATTCAGAAATGATATATAAATATAAAAAGAAATATACATTTTACTCCTTCCATCCCATTTTATGTGACACTATTTGATTTGACACGGTATTTAAGAAAAAAAGGAAGACTTTTAAAACTTATGGTCTAAAACAAAAGTTAGATATTTGTGTGGTTGTTAATCATTTTATCAGGGTAAAAGGGAAATTTTAAAGTTAAATTGTTCCTAATTATAGTATGGTGACATTCTTTTTTAGACGGACTAAAAAGGAAAGGGTGCCACATAAAATGGGATGGACGGAGTAGTTATTATTTTGTTAAATTTCCATCAATGAGGAAATATTTTTCTTTATTTATCCACTACGTTAGGTCAATAATATAATTTGACTTTTAAATCTTTCCATTTAAATTTCTCGCTGGGAAGATTTACACAATGAGGTGGTTACTTAATTCTATTATCATTAAAGGAATTATAACTTAAACTCTCGGAGATACTTTTATCATAGCTTATTTACTCTTGCATTTGTTTTTCTTCAGAACTGTTTGGAAAAACGATTCCTTTTCTCCCGAGTCTGAGGGTCTATTGAAACAGCTTCTTCTACTCCACAAAGGTAGGAGTAAGGTATGTATACACCCACCACCCTCCCAGACCCGACTTGTGGAATCTCACAAGGTATGTTGTTGAATTATAAATGTAATCTTTTATTTTCACTTGTTTTCTACACCGATAGAAATACCACTATATTTTCTTAATCAATTCCTTGATTGCAAAGAATCAAGGGAAGACATAGATCACCTATTCTTACATTGTCGGGTAGCATCTTTGTTATAGGGGGAGTTAATTAGACGGTTTTGTTTTGAGTGGGTAATGTCGAGAACTATGAAAGAAACAATGTTTAAATAGGGTCATAGAAATGCGGAGGAGGAGATACAGGTAGGAGTGTGCAAAAACCAAACTGACCGAAAAATCGAACCGAAAAAGTGTTATTGGTCTATTGCTATTGAGTTAATGGTTTTATAAAAAAAATATTATTGGGTTATCTGTTCAGTTTTGGTTTTCAATGTTGGGTTATTGGATAAATCGATAACCAATTAAGACTGCAGTGATTTACTACTTTACTCAAAACAATGTTTAGCTAGGCTCATAGAAAGGCAGAGGAAGGTAGTGGTGTGTAAAAACCGAACCGACACATAAATCGAATGAAAAAAGTATTATTGATTTATTGCTATTGGGTTATTGAATTAATGGTTTTTCAATGATTTAATACAAAAATATTATTGAGTTACCGGTTCGATTTTGGTTTTCAAATTGGGTTATTGGATAAATCGATAACCCATTAAGACTGTAGTAATTTACTAAAACATTAAATATTAATCTCAATACCTTACTAGATACTGTCTTTGTCTTTTAGCCTTCAATTCACACTTCACAGTTACTTTGAGTTCACAACTTCACATTATTCAAAACGTCAAAACCTAATGTAAGAATCTTATTTCTCTTAATTTCTCTTTGTATTATACTAGTATAGTTCTTTTCACCTTAGTTATTATTTTTTTACGACCATTTGTAAAGTTATAATTATTGTTTTGTCTTGTCAAATTGTTGGAAAATCATATAGTTGTTTTATAAGCATTTTCTTATTGGTTAAACCGAGAACCAAACCGTTAAGGACCAACATCGATAAATCGAAAATCGATAAAAATATCTTATTGGTTTAGCATATTTAAAAACCGTAAACCAAATCAATAATATGTAAAATCGAACTAAGCTGACTGATGCACACCCCTAGACGCAGGGCATGTGAAGTTACCCCTTACCCCTATAACACATATGTGAACCATATGGAGAGAGGGGAATAGGAGAGCTTTTGATGGAATAGAGAAAAATTCTACCCTTGAGAACTACCTTGTTTCCCTTATTTATCTTTGGTGCACCCGTGAGGTTACTTTTTGCTTAGAAGGTTAGGTGTCATTCATAGAATATTATATTTTTTTTAAAGATTTTCTACTTTTTGTATACGGGCTAGTTAATGCTCTTTTGTTAATAATATTCCTACTTCATCTTTAAAAGAACTCCTAAATTGCATAATGATTTCTTCTTAATTTGCAAATCTAATTCAACCACAAATACCTCCTCCATTTCAAATGGAATAACCCATTCCCTTTTTGGTCGGTACAAAAATGAATTATAAAGTATATTTCCTTCTCAATTCATGAGGTGAAAGATAGGAACTTCCCTTAAATGTCCCAAATTATTTCCCTATTAACTTTCCAAGGATGAAATTAGGTGAGCTTTGACTAATATGTAAAATGTGTTCTTCCGTATTGCGGTGTTGCAACTTGTAGTTCTTCACTACTTTTCATGTAAGTGCCCAATATCTTAAGAAGAATGAATCTATTTTAATCTTAACACCAAAATTGATCAAATTAATCCTCAATAAGCAAAATGGGCCAAAACAAACTAGGATTAATGGACTTTTATCTTTAATTTAACAGCTACTAATCGTGATTTAATTTTTTACACATGGCTTTACTTATAATGAATAACTTACACATGGCTTTACTTATAGGAAAAATATTTCAATAACGGGTATTTGAGCTCCATCTATTGAACAGGATATATATGAGTCATTTGTGTAACGATAGGGGTAGATATAGACCATTTTTTAAGGAGGATAAATTTGCTCCAAATAGTATATTTCATGGGTATATTTGGACTTTTCCCCAATCTATATTCTTAATGGTGCTTTCCTAAGAAGTTCTCTCTTCTTACGGAATATCATACCGATAACTTACCCACACCCGTTGTTACTTCATCAAAAAAAGCATAACCTCACCACGTGTTTACATCAAACCATATGATTTGTCATAGTTCCACTACATAAATATGGAAGGTCTTAAGGATAATATGTCGGAAACAGACTCTCTACCTCCACGAGTAGTTGTAAGGTATGCATACATTTTACCCTCCTAAGACCTCACTTGTGAGATTCACAGGGGATGTTGTTGTTGTTAAAAGGATAATAGGGGGATGGAAAGCCCAAACCCTAAATGGTAAAGGCTGCCAACGGTAAATCATTGAGACTTTATTAGATAGTATACATAAGAAACATCCTATCATTTCTAGTCTTCTTTTTCTTTTTAAATGAGTAAAGAACCTATATTCATAAGATTAACCCATATACAAAAATTATAAAACACCCCACAGATTCCTTCATATCGTATTCTGAATGAAAAACAGGGCAAGCTTTTCAGTTTTCACAGATTAATATACTTAGAGCTCTTGTGAGAACCTACAGATAAAAGACTATAATAAAATTTTACACTGACAAATGACCTTGGGGACAAATATGATTAAGGTCAGTCAATACAAAAACATGCTTCATCGGTTAATTTTTTAAATTATACAAGTCATATTCCTTTGTTGCAAAAGTCTCACAGTTAACATCTTCCAAGGGGAAATATGTTCTGCCTGGCTATGGCCAAAGCAAAACAAAAGACAACATAACAAGCTTTCTAAATTATTGAATAAATCATTCTACAAACAATCAGAGTAAAGGATATAAACAATACAGGATATAGAAAGCTGATGAATGTGATCCTAATGATCAGTTCATTTACAACGCATAGCGGAAGCAACTAGCCAGACAAATTTAGTTTAGTGGTTACTATGATTGTAAGAATGCTTAACATAAATTGTGATAAGCTAGCATTGAGTAACAAAGTTGTTTTAAGTGTCTGAATTTGTTTGAGGTTCTTAATTGCTTGAAGGTTTGAAATGTGCTTTGTTATTTCTTATTTTGTTTGTTCAGGTATATATACTTTTTTACACGTTTTTGATATATTAGTGAACTTCCATTGATATGAAAATGTGGAAAGTTCTAGAAATTACAAAAAGTAGTTCCAGAATCACAGTTTTGTACAGACCAAAGAATATGTTATCCTATGCAAACTATTCAGACTAAACCTAATGAAACACTCCCTCGGTCCCTGTGAGCTTTACGCCTTTACCCACTTTTTCTGATGTACTTCCCTTATAAAAAGTTTGTTTACCTATAACAAAGATAATCCACAAAAAAACTAATGGACCTTGAGATAGACCAAAGTCGTGTTTGTGAAAACTTTGGATATAGTAAATAGTCAACAAGCAACAAACCTGAACCATCTCTGCAAGCCACGACTCTAGAGTCCCCCACATTTGCGACAAGCAATCTATCACCTAAAAGAACAGCAGTTGACGCTGTTGAACCAGCATCTTTTTGCTGGCCTTTTTCTTCATTAAGGTAATCGACATCAGTCTGCTTAAATGCTTCAACTGCACTCAAGAGCTTTTCCAATTAAATGATACAGAAGAGAGAAGATACAATGAAACTAGAAATGACATAGAGGTCTGCTTTGGTTCATACCTATAGCTGACTTTGTATCTTTGATAAAATCAGGATGACTACTCAAATTCTTAAAGAGGTTGTTCTTTAAGTATTCTGCTGTTCTTGAACCACCATGACCTAACACCAAGCAGAGTATAAGGGATAAATAATCATCTAGGTTGCAAAGAAAGTCAATTCAAGAGCACCCAAAAAAAAGTCTCTTCGTGAGTAAATTTCGTATCTACAACAACTAAAATGATATTTAAACAAGAATAACACTCTGAAACTAGAAGACGCCCATCCTTCTAAGTTCCTTTCATATGTTGGAAGAGCTCAGCTCATTAAGAGCGTCATTTATCAATGAACATTCTGGGCACAAATGTTTATACTCCCTAAGAAGATAGAGAACACATGTAAAAGATATCTGAAGACTGGAAAAGCTAAATTTCTATGAAGCCACCTGTGGCATGGGAAAATCTCTGTCAACCTCAATCAGCTGGAGGCTTGAACATTATCAACATCATGATCTGGAATAGAGCTGCAACATGTGAACTCCTATGCAATATTTGTAAAAGGAAGGACAACCCAGGGGTAAAATGGATGCACATCTACTATGGGAAAGTGAGAACTATTTGGCAAATTGAATTAAAACAGGCTGCATGGATGACTAGAAAGATACTCAAATCCACAAAATATATATTTATTTATTTTGATATGGTAAATAGTTTTATTAACATTTAGGGGAAAGTTGCACATTGACTGAACTCATGCATATGGATAGCATATCTATTCAAGCAATATACAGAAATTTACAAGGCATCTTCCAAGAAGTAGACAGGACAAGATTGGTATGTAACAACTGAGGTTCTCCAAAATGGATATTTATACTAAGACTGGCAATACTGGAGGGCTGGCTACTAAAGGCAGACTTGTAAAGTGGGAAATAAATGTTAGCCTCAAATGTCCCCTATGTATTGAAGCTGAAAGTATCCAGCACTTGCTCTTCCAATGTCCTGAAACTTCTAGTATATGGTTAAAATTGTTACGTTGGCAAAAATGCAAAGAGATGGATGGCAAGATGAGATAAGGTGGCTGTAACCTATTATAAAGGAAAGAGTAGCCAAGCAGAAATCTTTAAGACGAAATTGGCTGCAGCAGTATACTATGTATGGAAAGAACACGGAATGTTTCAGAATATAAGAAGAATAACAGCAGCAACAATTAGACAGATTGTCCAGAAGTCTTCCATAGTACCTAGGATATTGCAAGATCTAAACTACTACCCTTGATGTATAAGCAATGAATAGTACTAAAGTACTGAGTTGGTGATGAGAAGTAGCTTAGCAAAATATTGGGCATGCATGTCCAATCTTGAATCTCTTCTTTTTTTGTTTGAGCTGTAATTTTCCGAGTTGGTAGTAATACTTTAATTAAAAAAAAAAAAAAAATCCTGACAAGATATGCAAGAAATGCTAGGAGATACCATCAAAAACACCAAAAAATGCCACCATTTGACCATCAACTTCCGATATGCTTGTCTCATAGTAGTCCTCCATGGAGGCCCGTTTCCCCTTAAAAGTAGCATATCCATAGCTGAATTTAGCATTTTTGTTTCCAGTCAGAAAGCTTCAAGAAAAGAAAAAGAAATCAGTTGGTTTCTTATAAAAGTTCATCCCCAAACATATCTTTACAAATGTGGGATTACATTAATTGTTTCTCCCCACTATGAAGATACAGTCGTATTAGAAATAAAAAGATCTGAACAAAAGAAATGCATTTATCAGTCCAAATATGGATGCAAATATCCACAACCAAAAACAGCAACCAGGCTGAAATTCAAGACTTAACTCGCCCAGTGACCAACTCTTAAGCTACACAAGGTACCCCACAGTAGAGTATATTTTGCAGTACTCAGACCATCTGGATGTATTGAGAAACATAAGCATCACCTAGAACAAGAATTAGCAGAGCCAGGATTTTTAGCTTATAAGTACGGAATAACAATTTTTTTTGCTTACTAGGTTCTCAATAGATTGTTTGTACATATTAAATGAAATTTTAAAAATAAATGGTTTGATGCCAAAGTTACTGGGTCCCGCCAAGCCCATAGAGGAAATTAGGTTGCGAGGTGAGTAACTCTTTTCAACAATCATTTGCCAAAATCGTCCTACACTCGCTCCGCCCCTGCAAGGGTCTTCATATAATGTGTGAGACTGTAATGTTAGAAGAGCCTCTAAACTCTTCCATGAAGACATTGATCCATTTTCTATATGCTGCCATTTTAAGCATCCTACTTTATTTGGTCCTTGTTCACTTCGGCATCGATTAGCATAAGATTGTAAAACTAAACAGTGGAATTATATTTCGAAACTGTACAAAAAGATGTCATGAAGATCGTGAGATTAGCCATCCCAAGGTTGGAAACTTTTCATTAGACATTGTTGGGCATATATGGAGATTTCCAGTAGAAGAACAGGTCATGTGCAGGATGGGGATTCTGCTGAAATATGGCATCAGTCTGTCATTATGGTTAATTCACTGAAAACGCCCTTATAGAATGAGTTTGTGGAGAGGGATATTGAAATGAAATAAGATCGAACTCTTTTGAGTGCATTGGTTCCTAGGTTTGAAGGGGGGATGGAACATATTTCTTGCTGTGTATGGTGTGTGATAAAGCTTGAAATGTAAATACACCAACTAATTCACATTTTCCAACAAGTTGGCCTGAAAACTACCACCATTAGCCATAAAAAAGACTCTTTTGAGTTCATTGGTTCCTAGGTTTGAAGGGATATAGCAGGGGCGGATATACGTAAGTCCAAAGGGTGTCACGTACACTGCTTCGTCGGAAAAATTTAGTAAATATACATAACTAAAGGAAAAAGGAGAAAGACCGAATATGTTATATACAGTGACACTCCTAGACACAAACATACACTTAGCTTAGCTGGTCAGGCGCCTTAGTTCTAAGGTATAGGTCTTGTGTTTGAATCTAGAAGTTGTCATTTTCTTTATACATTTGAAGTTCTTCTTTCACTCTTCTTATAGGCTTATTTTTATTGGGGGGGGGGGGGGGGGTTCTTTCACCTTCTTTCTAATCAACAAATTAATTAAAAACAATTTATGAAGCATTTAATATTATTAATTTTAAAAGTTATTTTGAATACATTTCAAAATAAAAAGACACGTGAATTTTTTTCATAATTTTTTAAAAGTATTTCTTTTTAGAAAATGTATAGTAGTGAGCCCGAATTGTATTTTATTCATATTTTGTTCTTTTTTTTTCAAAAAATTATGACATCACATAATTTTATTTATTGTTCATTTTAAAAGGTGATACCCCTCACAAAAATCTTGCTACGCCATTGGGATATAGAACATATTCCTGGATCATGTATGGTGTGGTAATAATACCTTTAAATGTAAATTCACCAACTAATTCACATTTCCCAACACGTTGGCCCAGACACAACCATCATTAGCCCAAAAAAAAAAAAGCCAAGCTCATTCAAATTTAATAAGCACATGAAGATTACAGTAATGATATTATGTGATATGGAGTTACTTTTGATATGGAAAAAGCTGGTAATTGAAGTACATCTCTGTTACGTCTTGTTACCACTTGTTTACTTAGGATCATAATCTCGTGTGGGAATCTCCTATCGAATGCGCCAAAAGAAGAGATATCCGTCACATGTTGTGCTGCATGGGGAGCCTCTCTTAATGGTAGATAATTTAAGGAGTAGATGCATCATCACGAATTGGAGTTGTATGTGTATCAAATATGGGGAGGATGTGAATCATCTCTTACTGCATCTTTGGAATTGTGGTCTTTGAATTTTGTAACTTTCAACAACCAATAGGTACTTCCTAAAATAGTTGCAGGAAGCCAGGAACAACAGAAAGCTAGAGGTTGAACAAAGTGGGTGTGAAGAAAAAGAAGATTAGGATGACTTCTCCTTTTGCGGTTTTGGGGCTCCCTCATTCCTGGAGGGTACAGAGACCATTGCTTAGTGCTCTCTTTAATTCTAGCAAATTGTGCAAGACTTTTGGGATGCCTCTTTTATATGATCATATTACACGTTTGTAAATGTCATAATACATAAACATGACCCTTAACTTGGCTGCAACGGACAACTATGTCCTCCAACTTTGAGTGTGCACAAGTAGACACTCTTGTCCTACATGGCATAATACACATAGCACGCCACATAGGACACAAAATTTTCATGTAGGGTGTCATGTAGGACAAATGTGTCAATTTGCTCAATTTTGTACAAGTTTAAGTATCTACTTGTGCACATCCAAAGTTAAAAGGTCATAATTGTCCATTGATGTCAAGTTAAGGGTAATGTTTATGTATTATTCCTTTGTAAATACTACCCATCTTTGTAAAACAAAGACTAATGAAGGAAAAAATTGTAACAAAACCTTTTATTAGACCATGATTTCAAGTAGAAATAGCAACTGGGACTGTCATTCTCATTTCTAATGCTAGAAAAAAGAATCAAAAAAAATTGATCATTTCTCGAATCATAAACATTGGTAACAACTAACAGTTAATAAATTCAGCAGAAAACAATAAAATTAAGCAAGAGACCAATAATGCAGTTACCTAATACCGCCGCCGCTTAAGAGCGCACTGGGATCAATAGACGGCGTCTGTTTCACCTGCGTCAGAGACGGCGGCTGTTTCACCAGCGGCAGGGACGGCGGCTGTTTAATCTGCGTCATAGACGGCGTCGGAGCAGTAGACTCTCTCGGTGGTTGCTGTGACGGTTCCGGCGCCGGCTCCGGTGCAGGTTTCTCCATGGACGGTGGAGAAAGTTCTGGAAGGTTGCGATCGGATTGTTCCTTGTCAACGTTCATCGCGGTCGCCGCATTCGGTTTTTTTACTTTTTCATATGTGCGAAAAAAAGGATCAGATTATTAGATGATCCTTTTTTTTTTAATTTTTGGAATCGAATTACCTTTCGAACATTTTTTGTGTTACCTTTTTTGCCCCTAATCCTAACTGCTTTTCTCCGTTTTACTTTCCTTTTCTGCGTATTAACGGGAAATAAAAAACATTGTTATGGATTGGATTCTGCACCACAGATACGGTTAAAGCTAGAAAAATTAACATGATATATTTGTCAGTTGACTCTAAAATTCTATTAATGTTATATAAATTGAAACATGAAAAGTAACATATTATTTTTAAAATACGCAAAAGTTACTATATATATTACAATAATATAAAGTAACATAAATTATTTGAAAACTACGTAAAAAATATTATATATTACATTATTAACAAAAAAATGGTTAATTTTTTTTAATTTTGTTTTTGCCAAGTGAATTGAGACAAAAAGAGTAATATGTATTATTTGAAATTATATAATGGTTCATAAATTATAATAATTAACAACTTAAGATATTTAAATCATATTTTAATGAATGTGATTTAAAAGGTTAAAAGGCTTTGTTCTACATTTATAAAAATTGAAATGCTCCAATTCTGTTTAGAGCGGAATGATTTTTATGTGTCGCTTTAAATATGTCGCTTTCAATCATAATTTAGAGAGGTATTTGTTCCTTATGCCTCATAAAATTATCAAAACTTATGCAAGAATAGTGATGAAGGAAAAAAAAATCAATTGCATATGAAATTGAGTTTTTTATGCTAATTTAGATTTTGAGATTAAAAGTAATATGCAATTATGTATTTCAAGAATAACACTCGATAATTGAAGAAAAAATATAATGTGATTTATGTGGAAAGGTCACAACAAAAAAGATAGTACAAACAACAAAAAATTTATAAATTTTAAGTCTTTTTAATAAATAATAATAAATAAAAATTAAGTTAAGATAAAGGTGCAACACAATATGCTTGGTGAGTATGAATTTAAAGAATATGTTGTTGAGTTATTATGTCCAAAGGTTGTGATATTGATCTTCAAACAAGTATATTTGTATTTACCGTACAATTATTTTCTCAAGATATATACTTTAAATAGTGGGTCACAAAACTCAATAGGGTGTCGGATATTGCTCTTAACCATGTCTTTTTTTAAATATTAGTAATTTACAATAAACAGTTAAAATTTTGAGTCACCCATGTGTGTTAAAATTATTTTTATTGCATAAAAAATATAATTCAACATGACAAAATATATCAAGAGTCACAACTCAAAACTATTATACTCCTATTATATGCATAGGGTATTCTAAATTTTTAAAAAATAAAATAAATTATTTGTCATGACTAATATAGTTTTTGTTAATATGAATATCGTTTTCGAGAAAAATAATCCCTTTAATAAAACATATATTAACATATAAATTAAATTTCTTGTAAATAATTATATTTTAAAAAATATATCGTCAGATCAACATTGAGCTTGGTTCACATAATTCAAGTGATAATATGGACAGTGGCTCTATATCAATTTCTAAGAGCCTTGCAATATCCAAATACATAAGTATACGTACTTGATAAGGTGCTCATCTTAATTAACATAATAGTGTGTTCTCTAACAACGTCGTGAAATTATAGACAAGTTCAGACAAAATTAAGAAATTCAAGTTTAGATAAATATTTATCATTCAATATTCATGATACTATTCTAAATAAGTTCAAATGGAGATAAGAGTAAAAAACACACCTAATTTTTTTTTTCTATATCTAAATTATTGATAATGTGAGTTTCATGCCTAAACTATCACTTATTAGTTTGAGAAACACACTTATCTCTTTATTACACTCTCATCATAGTGCGTGTAATACACACTTTCTTTTATTTAAAAATATTATTATATCACACTCCACATAGATAAATATTTCATTTATCTTTTTAATTATTTTGAATTGTCAATTATTGTGAGTTATAGTACTTTTTACGTATTTTACAACTATATATATTTCATTTAAAAAAAAATTGAAGATTCTATGATCAAATTTCTAGTCAAATTTAAACTATTTAACTCTCGAAAAATAAAAATTGTCACACAAATTGAGACAGAGAGAGAGTATCATTCTTTCTAGGAAGGATTGGGGAGGTGTGAAGTCTGAATTTATAAAAAATATTTATAAAGAAAATTTTTAAAAATAAGAATATAGGGTTTTGTCTGGGTGAGGATGAGGTGGTGGGAGAGGTGAGGAAAATATTTTAAATTTAATATATTTTTTTAAAATAAATACTTTTTTATAGTTTATTTATTTTTTTGTTAAGGTGAAATATTTTATCCATGCGAAATGTTATGTGACAAAATTTTTGCAAATAAAAGAGAGAGTCTACACACTACTGATGTGTGTTTCTCAAATTAATAAGTGATAGTCTAAGTATGAAACTCACACTCTCAATAATTTGGATATGATACAAAAAAAAAAAAAAAATAGTTAGATATATTTTTGACACTTATCTCTTTCAAATGTATACAATTATCAAACCTACATTACTGCATTCTCTTTTAGTACACAATCAAATTCTTAGGACCCGTTTGGCCATGCGATATGAAATCATAATATGAAATCATGACATGAGATTGAAGTTTTGATGGGACATACGATTTGGGCTTTTTATATTATACATTTTCTCATAAAAATAAAAGCTTCATAAGTTATAAAACTATTAAAATTGTCCAATTCTTTATACAATCTTATCAAATAAGTAAAAAAATTAAAATCGCACAACACACTATCATATAATTATTCTAAGAAATATAACATTTATTAATCAAATATCAATTCAATAAAATAATAATAATTGAACATGAATTGTAATATTCAAGTTGTTCGTAGCAAAGTTGTTTTTTTCAATTAATACAATAATCAGTCTTGTCCACTCAATATAATGATATTCTTTTCATAAAAGATTGACTTCACTGAAATAGTAATGAATTTAATAAAAAATAATGAATTTTTTGAATATAAATAGTAAATTATGAATTGATTTGAAGTAAAAATAAATTTTATATTGGTGAGAATAATCATTATATGAGATATAAGTGATTTTAATGATATGAATTGTAAAATTTATTTACATATGAAATAAATGACTTATATATATATAAATTAAATATTTTTTTTTACAATATATAGACAAATTTTATATTTAAAAAAAATTTTAAATTATAATTTTAAATTTCCAAATCTTGAATTTTGGAAAATTTTGAAATTTTCAATATAAAATTATGAAAATCAGTATGAAATCGCATATTTAAACATTATTGAAAAGTTATAAATTTAATGGTTAGAAGAAAATAGAAGAGGGTAGAAATTTATAAAAATCACTATAAAATCTAAAACAAATTTTAAGACAATATAACACAATCAAATTTCACAGTTATTTTTTCTGGTCCTCAAGAAAAATTTGACATGCAACATTCTGCCCTGTTGTAGATCTGAATATCAATCTCCATTACAGTGCCACTCATAACTCCGAAAAAACTCGCTTCAATAAAACCCAAATCTTCAATTTCACCCTAATTCTTCGATTTCCCACTTTTGGGTGCCAGAATATACTGTTACTAAAATCACTGTACCGCAGATTTACTCGAAATTATTTGTATTCAGTAGTCGCCGGAAAAATGAGACGGAGGAACTCGGATTTCCGGCGGCCTGTGAGACGGCGATTCTCCAATGTTTTTTGGTTAACTTTGTGTGGATTGGTCGTATTGCTGCTCATTATTTTGCTCAGCAGAACAACTCGCGATTCATCGTCTAGATTGGTTTATACAAAGGTAATGTTCGTTTTCGTTGTATTATAAATTGCTGTTGTTTTCTGTTTCTAAGCTAAATATTCTTTTTTAAGCTAGATGAGTTTGTGTGGGTTGTGGAATTTGAGCTTTGCGGGTTAGTCAATTACTTGTTAATATATTTGACATGGACAAACTGAAATGATTGTTGACATTTGCGATCTAACAGTTTGCAGTAGTATGCAATCAGTCTAAGAGTTAACTCTGTTTTCCATTTTAGAGTTCTTGTCAAAATTTACACAGATCCAAACTCACTATCTCATAAACCATAGACTAAAGCTGAATCGTAGATAGAAAATAAGCGAGCGGGAAGTCTGTGCAATGTGAGCTCCAAGTTTATGAACTTTACAAGGCTATATGCTTACACTTGTGTGTGCTATTCACAGAATCTACTAACAAACTATTTTTAGTTAACTACTGGCTAGCCTCCTTATAACAAAGTAACTGGTCATTAAACAATAATTAATCACCTAACTACAAGCTAACCACAACAACAACCAATGTTAAGTTGCACCACTGTCAATAGTCTCTACCTTTTGTTTTAGATCCTTATTTAGATAGATTTTGATTTTTTATCCAAGTGTTAGCCTTTCCTTTCAATATTATCTCTTAGGTGAGTGTACAACCAATTCACTAAATCTAGTTAATATGTTGTACAGTCGTTAGGTGTAATTTTCATTGCATTTCTTGGTTAATAATGGTCATTTTGGTTTGAGAATTGGCAACTAAGGGGCATACAGATCTTTCTAAACAAAAAGGGCAAGTTGGAAATTTCTGGAACTTCTTATGAAATTATTTCTATGTCCAAAAGCAGTTTATGCCCGGTTTAATTATTGTTATCCTTTTAAACAGCTAAAAGTACTATGAAGCTTTCTTTCTTTCAAAGATATGTTCCAAGTGAATTTAAAGTAATTGTTTCTTGTCGAAGAACACCTAATTCTTTGAGAATATGTATCAAACTTTTCACCTATTTGGTAATGGCCCCCTTCCCAGGTCCTTGATCACCGGTATTTTATTTCCCGACAACAAACTTCTAGCGGATAATTGTAGTCAACTTTTTTTTCCTATTCCTTGTGGATATTATTGCTATGGGGTAAGTGTCAATAAGTACATTGCTCGACAAATGTCACAAGATCTCCACTGTGCATTGATTAAGAGATTATGAGTTTATGACTACATTAAGCATTTTGGAGTGAGTCTATAGCTGGGTTTGTGAAATAATTTGACGTTTTTTGGTTACCATGAGCATTAGTTATTGATTTTGGAAAAATACTTTAATGCTAAAAGAAATCTTGTACGGTAGTAACAGTGTCTGAAAATATCTGGGCTACTTTGGGGCCTGGAACTAATATCTTTATTTTTTTGGGATTAGGCTATCAAGATGAAATTCATGGTATTGATGGATAAACAAATTTGGTCAAATTAAAGAAACAAAAAGATAGGTTTATTCTTGTTTATGACTTGAGGGTATCGTGAAGGTTTGTCATATTAATGCCCTCAGCCTCAAGTAAATCTGCTTCAAAGATGATAAAGATAGCAAATAGAAAAGGAAAAGTTAAGCATCCGAGTCTAAGACATCGAAGAATACCGTAGTCCCTTCCTCCCAAATTTAAGCTTTTGGGAACATTGAGGTGTCCACACTTGGTGGGAAGTTCATAAACTGATCATTCCATATTACACTACCCCATGTCTTATGGAAGAATTAAATGAAACCAAGAGAAATCTGATTAACATGTAGTTTATTGTGGCCTCCACATTTTTCTAGTTTAGCATTAAACAATGTGGTACAATTTGATTATTGTTCAAGTACCTCCATCAAGATGTGACAATCAAAGACAAAGTACAGAGTGGCTCGATCTAGAAGCGTCTTAATAAAAGCCTAGATATTCTTCACGGAATTAACAAAATCAGTAGAATACAAAGTATGTATAAAGAAAATAGGTTCCATATAAGTTATGCTGGGAGTTGGGAAAACTTAAAATTATTTAGGGGCACATGGAAGTAATTAATAGGTGAAGGACATAAAAAATATCAATATACAAGACATACCAAAGTTACTTGTCTTCCTTGTGGTCTACGTTGTAATTTGCTAATCTTATTGAATGTCTCAAAGGAACCAAGAATGCAGGGTTCCCCTTTTTGAAAATTAAGAATGTAGAGTTACATAATATATTCTTTAGAAGCAATCAATGTAAAATTGTACCCCTCTGTCCCAATTTATGTGACACACTAATCTTTTTAGTTTGTCCCAAAAAGAATGTCACTTTTTATAACAAAAATAACTTAACTTTGAAATTCCCCTTTTACCCTTAATGAAATAATTTATTGCCACACAAATATCTAAGATTTATTTTGGACCACAAATTTTAGAAGTCACCTTTCTTTCTTAAACTTGTGTCAAGCCAAGCGGTGCTACATAAATTGGGACGGAGGGAGTAAAACATTAGTTCCTACCTTAGAACATAGGTAACTGAAAAGAATTCTTCTAACAAATTGAATAATTTATGTAAGCTGAGGACACAAATATTGCTTTTTGAGGTGATCCAGATAAAATGGAGAGGTCTCTGTTATCTGTAGATAACAATGTGGTTCTAAGAGTAGCTGAAAACACTCTGGTATTACTCAACACAGATTTCACCTTTATTCTGGAGTGGTCAATATGGAAAGGTCAAAAAGATTCGGTGAAGTAGTTTTTTTTTCTTTTCCTTTTGACTGATTTACGGTATTTTTAAAAGAAGATAGGAACAGTCTTGGTGGCAGAGGCGTATCCCAGAAGGGTTCACTGGGTTCACTTGAACCCATGCTTCCCTCCTGAAATCATATATAGTAGTGTTATATTTTTTAAAAAATATTTAAATATAGATATGTGAACCCATAGTTGAAGTATTATACCATGCGATTATGGTTGGGTGCACCTCTCTAAGTGAGGTTAGAAATTTGAATCTTTTATTTCTCTCGTTTTATTTTCCTTTCTAAAATTGGATAACGCTTCTCTAAGTGGTTTGGATAGGTAAAAGTAATTTTAGACCTATAATTTTTAAATTTTAATTATTTTAGTGATAAGAACCTAAATTTTAAACCGATCAACTTTATATCTTAGATCCAACTGTTTGTAATAGTGCACCCATTATCTCAAAATTCTGTTGGTGGTTCAGCTCAACTGTAACTTCACTCAACTTTCTCCCAAGCAAGAATTTGTTTCTCAAAAATAAAATAAAATCCAAGATTAGCATCTTACGTCATTATCAGTGGTTGACCCATGATTTAAAGACTACATGTGCATCATGCATTAATGTAGGATCTGTCATTGGATTTTTAGAATAAGGAATTTTCGGTCAGTTGGTTGGTTCAAAATTAGATTCAGATTGGTGTAATAGATTTTGATATAAAAACCAACTGATTAACAGGCCAAAGTTATTTCATTCCATTAAGTTTTCTTCTCTTCATTTGATTATATTGAATAAAAGTAGAAGAAAATATCAGCAACAACAACGTACCCGGTGAAATCCCATAAAGCGGGGTCTGGTGAGCGTAGCATGGGTAGAGTGTATGCTATCCTTACCACTACCTCGTGGAGGTAGAGAGACTATTTTTAAAAGACCCTTGGTCATGTGCATCAACCCAAATAACAAAAGAAGAAAACAATGGAGAAAGAGGAACAGTTAATAAGAAAAGCAAAGCAGTGTAAAGCCTACAATGCCAACAACAAAATTGTGTGATGATCGAAAATACAATAAACAACATAGGACAAGAACCACAAGGGCATGACTAGTCCTATGAAACACTGTAAAGTCTAAACCTTTATAAGGCAAGGCAACACTCTACCCTTACTAACCTTCTACCCTAATATGCTATCACCACTCCTTTCTATCTAAAGTGATGTCCTCGGTAATATGAAGTTGCGCAATATCCTGACTACTCACCTCTCCTCGATACTTTTTCGGCTTACCCCTACCCCTGTGCGTATTCCTTATAATCACCTCTCGCACCTCCTCTGTACTGGGGCGTCAATGCAGCTTTTCTGCACATACCAAAACCATCTCAGTCTCGCTTTCCTCATTTTGCCCGTCACAGAGGCCACACCCACCTTCTCCGGATTACCTCATCCTAATCTTGTCACTTTTAGTATGCCCACACATTCATCTCTACATCGTCATCTTCACAACATACATTTTTTGAATATGTGATTTCTTGACGGACCAACACTCAAACCCATACGACAAGGACAGTCTAATCACCACTTTGTAAAACTTACCTTTAAGTTTAGGTGGTACCTTCTTATTGCACAAGTCCAGAGGCAAGCCACTTTTTCATACATGCCGCTCCATTGTGATGTGTGACATCATCATCATGTCCCCACTACCCTGGAGGCAGACCGGAGGTATTTAAAATTCTCTCTTCGGAATAGACTGTGTGGCAAGCCTCACTTCCACATCCACTTCATCCAACGCTACACTGAAGTTACAATCAAAATATTCCGTTTGGTCCTGCTCAACCCGAACCCTTTGGACTTCAGATAAGTTAAATATAAAAAACTATTAAAAAGTGTGCCTATCAGCCAGATAAGTTAGTGAAAAAACATAGATTAGTTTTGATATTTTTTTCTTAGATTAATTTTCCTTTATAGTATTTCCAATTTATGCTTAATACTTTATATGTGTATCATATTCAGAAATTGTAAATTTAAAACATCCGAAGGCGAAATTAGCAAGCCGTCACAGTTTGGAGTCATAATCAAATCAGAAGAAAATAAATACGTACTCAGTCACTAATTAAAATCACAAAAGAATTGTGCACTGATTCAACTGAATTCATCACCTATGATTCTAAACTAGGGCTAAAGGAGAGTTGGTGGTATGAAAGAATGAATAAGAAAAGTAAAGAAAATTAAAAGAAAAACTAAGGCTTAAGAAAAAAAAGAATAGGAAAAGGCTGGTAGCATAAAACCCAGTAAAAAAAAATTTAGAAGACCACCACCACCACCACCACCACCACATCAACTTACCCTGTGTAATTCCACAAGTGGGGTATGGGGAGAGTAGGATGTACGCGGATGGTAAAAAAAAGGAAAAAAGAACAAGGAAGGCTGAAGTGGGAAAGGTAGGAGACTATAGTCAAATTTACTTGAAGTAAAATTAAGTGCATTGAGGGGGATTTCAACTTTAGTTACAAAGACGAGGACTTGCAAAAAGCTTTCTCAACTAGAACACAACACATTCTGCACTTTCAGGTGACTTTGTTTTTATGTCTATTTCCTGTAGATATTACATGTATATACAAAGTTTTTCTCAAAGTCTATGGGGAAGGTGGACAATGTAGGCCCCCCTCTTGTCATTATGCCGGTTCATGCTTGCCAATGATAATTTTCCTAGTTGGGAAAGAAACAACAACATAATCTGTGAAATTTTTCTAGTTGGGAAAGTAAAGGATAAAAATAAAAGCAAAAACGTGTGTTGACACTTGAATATATTTTTGGAGAATTTATTGATTTTATGGCGACTGTTTTTGCAAAAATCTTTTCTATTCATATGGCCCTTGATCCAGCAAGGTACTTTTTATTTTCTCTTACTCCCCTTTAAGCATTTCATCCGACAATTGATATTTATCCATTTATGCTTTTCTATTGCCCAATGCTGTATTTGCTGCATAGATTCCATGCGATAATGTATTTGCCTAACTGAAGTCAGAGTAATAATTGGAAAAAAAAGCTGTTGGTGATGCTAGAAACTCAAATAGGCTCCCTGTTAGTGCTTAGTGTTTTTAAATGCAGAAACTACACCAGAATCATGTGGAACTTTAAGTACAAAGAGCAACTAAACGAGGCTTTAGTGAAGACACAAATTAAGGAAGAAACAGAGTTATGATGTAATACAAGCAAAACAACTGTAACAAAAAACAACAATTATACACAATGGAATTGAAAAACTTCAAAACTTGACATGTAGGAAGTAAAAATCACGTCTATATGCCCTTATCAGAAAAAAAATAGTAAAAGAAAGCATGTCGATGTTAAGAAACCATTTTAAAATTATGTTTCCAGTTGCAGAAAATGAAATTTAAGCTTCTAATTTAAATTTAGTGCTTGGTTTTCCTCTATATTTCCAATTCCAATTCTTAATCACTAATGTATTTATTTATGACTTTTATATAGAAATTAATAACACACTTTACCAGCTGTATGCATTGTTTAGTGCTGCCTTAATTAGGACTAGCTCTTGATTAATAAGACACATATAAGCTAAGTTGCTCAGACTCTCCAAAAATGTTGCCGCACCCGTGTCGGATCCTTCAAAAATACACTGTTTTTGGAGGATCCGACACACACCGGTCGACATTTTTGAAGAGTCCGAGCAACATAGCATATAAGTGCTTTGGTTCCTGCAGTAGAACACCATGTGAGCAGGGGAATGCATGACCTGCACCTAGCTTTATTGTTTAAATGCTCTGTAAATGAGCTCAACAACACTATTTGGCTTCTGAAAATCAAAAGTTAAGTGACATTTGGAATTTAGAAATAATTCCAAATTTGTAATACTGATGAGAGGATACATTATACGGTGTTTTACACTAATTGAATCATACTGTGCTGTTAGCTTATGTGTAGCGGTAACCTTGATTAAAGAAGTAGGGATTGGGCACGGGATTCCTTATTTACCTACCAAGACAACTACATATGTTTGGAGGAAGAATTTATTAACTCATTAGCTGACGCCTGTTGAAATAAAGACTTCCTCTCTAGTTGGCATTCTCATTCGAAGCTGCAATTTGTTTTTCCCTCTGTCTGACTGTCTCTTGTAAGCTTATGGAAAAATCTGAACCTGTACTCTTTTGTCTTTCTTTGCAGAGACCCTATAGGCATGACAGAATTGCGGATGGTCTCAACATCACTGAAGAAATGCTGAGGCCTGAATCGATGACAAGACAAATTAATGATCAGATTTCTCTTGCAAAAGCAATTCTTGTAATTGCAAAAGAAAGCAACAACCTTCAATTTGCATGGGAACTAAGTGCTCAAATCCGCAACTCACAGATGCTTCTTTCTAATGCTGCTTCAAGAA
This sequence comes from Solanum lycopersicoides, assembly GCA_022817965.1. Classification (NCBI taxonomy): domain Eukaryota; kingdom Viridiplantae; phylum Streptophyta; class Magnoliopsida; order Solanales; family Solanaceae; genus Solanum; species Solanum lycopersicoides. Next base: position 81,476,504 of record CM040621.1, on the reverse strand, counting down.
GAAGCCCCTTGACAAACGGAGAATCAGAAAGTGCAATTCGAGATATGGCACTTCTACTCTACCAAGCCCAGCAACTTCACTATGACAGTGCAACCATGTTTATGAGACTGAAAGCTAAAATCCAAAGCCTTGAAGAACAGGCGAATTCCTTCAGTGAGAAGAGTTCAAAATATGGACAAATTGCTGCTGAGGAAGTCCCTAAAAGTCTCTATTGCCTTGGTGTCCGGTTAACAGCTGAATGGTTCAGAAGTTCGAATTTGCAGAAAAAACTCAAGGAAGAAAAGCAAGCAGCTGCCAAACTTGTGGACACTGGTTTGTATCATTTCTGTGTATTCTCAGACAACATCCTTGCAACTTCGGTTGTGGTGAATTCAACGGCTATGAATTCCAAGAATCCTGATATGGTGGTCTTCCACCTTGTAACGGATGAGGTGAACTATGCTGCCATGAAGGCATGGTTCACCATGAACAGTTTCCGAGGAGTGACTGTTGTTGTACAAAAGATCGAAGAGTTTAGTTGGTTAAATGCTACGTATGTACCTGTTCTCAAACAACTTCAAGACTCTGACACCCAGAACTACTACTTTTCTGGCAACCATGATAACAGCCGTACTCCGATCAAATTCAGAAACCCTAAATATCTATCAATGCTTAACCATCTGAGATTCTATATCCCAGAAGTTTTTCCTGCACTTAAGAAGGTTGTGTTTCTCGATGATGATGTTGTAGTGCAGAAGGATCTTTCAGCCCTATTCACCACAGATTTGAATGGCAATGTAAATGGTGCAGTGGAGACTTGTATGGAGACATTCCATAGATATCACAAGTACCTAAATTATTCTCACCCACTAATTCGTCAACATTTTGATCCTGATGCATGTGGGTGGGCCTTTGGGATGAATGTTTTCGATTTGGTTGAGTGGCGAAAAAGGAATGTTACTGGCATATACCATTACTGGCAGGACAAGAACGTGGACCGCACATTGTGGAAGCTTGGCACTTTACCACCTGGACTGCTAACCTTCTATGGATTGACAGAGGCTTTGAATCCTTCATGGCATGTCTTAGGTTTTGGTTACACGAATGTCGATTCCAAATTGATAGAAAAGGGAGCTGTGCTGCACTTCAATGGTAACTCAAAACCCTGGTTGAAGATTGGTATTGAGAAGTACAAGCCACTCTGGGACAAATATGTTGATTATAGTCATCCTTTATTACAACAATGCAATTTTCACTAAGTTGTCTTAATTAATTTATCATATATAGTTCTCACAGAGGTGGTAATTTTGGGAATCTGTTAGGGGTTCTGTGAGATTAAGATATTGTCATCTCTTGTGCTTATTCCAATTTGTTGTAGTATAGCTTTTGCAACAAACATCAAGGCATCAGTATCTTATTAGATAAAATTTCATGTTGTATGTTGTCAAGATGTAATATTCTATTCAGGGAAGAGGGCCATAAAAATAAGCTTGAGCTATTCAAAATAGGTAAATGTTTTAACATAATCTTAATTCTCAAGTCAAAGTGCAATAAAATAATGTGATGTCTTCAGAATTATATGCTAGTACTAGTATATAGTGTCGTTGATGAGTTTGATCCGAGGTCTCAAAATTCAAATTTTGAGTATAAAAAGATTCTCGATAGACTGATATCCATGCGAATTCAATACAAATATCAAATATAAACAAATAAAATATATTAAAACATAAAAGTAGTGTAGTAGGTAGCATAATAATTAAAAGATAAAAAGAAAAAGGAGGTGCCACTGCCAACCCAGAGCTTATCAGTTTAGAATAAATTGACTAGGGTTTTGATTGCCTCTTCTTCACTACTCTCATTTCTCATTCTTCTTCCGCAGCTTTCAAGGTTAGATTTTCAATTTCTCTTCAATTTTCTCTATTTTGGTGATAATTGTTATGGTTTTTGTATCCCAACTCACTTTGGGATTGAATGAAAGTTGTGCTAAGTTAGTCGAAATTGTTGTGTATTTACTTGTAGAGTTGCTGTATATGCTAAGTTGTGATTTAGAGGGATCATTTTGATTGCCTAATGAAATGGGAAGACTTCAAAATCTTATTTTAGGGCACTTTTCGAAATTTTGTTTCTTAATGACTGAATATCATTTTTCTATTTGTTGATACTTTGATCACATCATAATTTTTCTTGACATTTTTGTTTCACAGAAGATAAATTGGGAACACCATTATGGTTGGTAGACGTCATTTACCAAAAGATTTATTAGTGGAGGTTCTATTATGGTTGCCTGTGGAATCACTTGTGCGTTTCAAATGTGTGTCCAAACATTGGTATGCTCTCATCACAAGTCCAAGTTTTGTAGAAAGGCATTTTCGTCACAAGCGTAATCATGTCCATCTCCTCATTTGTAACTTAACACTTACGAGGGAATCACATTCCATTGCTTTTTCCTTGCTCCCTACCAATATAGTTCAAGGTGTTACCCCTGAACAAAAAACTGTCCATCAGCTTCAGTGTACCTCTGATTTCTGGTCCATTATTGGCCCAGTTGATGGCCTATTCTTGGTGGAAAATGCATCGTTTCTTGATGAAGGCAATGCTCACTTGGCTTTGTGGAATCCTGCCACCAGGGACGTCTGGCCTCTGCCTCCTGCGTCCTTTGAGTCTCAGCTATTCAGAGATCATGAGGATCAGTTTGCGTTGGGGTTTGACCCGTTGACTCGAGATTATAAGGTTCTATATATTCGAACATTTTGGGATGAATAGGGACTGGGCATTTCCCCTGATTTCTTTGTCAGTGTCTATTCCTACACAACAACTCATGGAAGAACCTGAAACCTGATTTCCCTGACTGTTGTAACTTACACAAGTCCATTGGTGCTACACATCTCAACGGGGTATATTATTGGATCTGTGGGCTTCAAGACAATATCTTCCGCATGTGCTCGTTTGATATGGGCAGCGAACAATTTGGGGAGATGCAAGGCCCGTATATTCCAAACACAAAGTGGGGAAAGCTTATGTTGCGTGGTGATTCGCTAGCTATCTTAGTTGGTGCGTTTGTTCAACCAATGACATCCGTATATGATGTGTGGGGGATGAACCTAGAGGGTAGTTGGACCAAAGTTCTTAGTGTTCAACCTCAAATAGCTGTTCATTCGCCTCGCAACGTCTGGGAGGAGGATAAGATGATTTTCCAAATCGCAGAAACTTCACAGTTGGTATTATATGACCCCACAACAAGACAAGTAATAGATCTTGGCTTTCAGCTGGAACTAATCATTGGTCGCTCTTGGGTTTTCAATTACAAGCAGAGCTTAGTTCAATTGAAGAGAAAAAATGACAGCCAGGGCAAGGATAATGTTGTCTAGCAAATTGGTTACTTGAACTTTCACGTTGTTGGTTAGGGTTTGATTCCACATCTTGCTATCCTCTCTCCCATTTCCACTTCTCCTACCCCCAATTTCCCCCCTCTTTTTAAAAATAAACACTTCTTCAGTATCGTACCAATAGATTGGAAGCCTCTGCTGACTGTTAGGGGTGCAGATCATTAATCTCTATTCGGATTGTGGATGGTTGGTTATTGTATTATTTAAACATCAATATGAATTAGTTTTTGTTTTTACAGTTTGTTTGACCACTATTTGGTCGTCAATATCATTTTTAAGGGTATACATGAGTTTATCTGTTTTGAATATGTACATGAATATGCCATGTTCTGCCTATGTTAATATAGAGGCATTTGGCGGCTTAGTGTACTTAACTGCTTAACTTGTATTATTACAATGAAACTCGTTACATTAAACGAAGCATGTTGGGTACCTGTCTAGTATTTATATAAGCCGCTAAGGAGTAAGAACACTGCATTAACAAGTTATTACACGCATGAGTTGTACACCAAATTTTGGCATACTTTGGCCTATAGTTGTGATACAGTGTCATGTCCGTATGTATATATCTTTACGGATGATGTAGGTCATTGTAAAACTTGGAAATGAACGCTTGATTTGTCATTACACTGTATTTTCAATCCTCTTCCTCACTTTGATTTGCTCTGTTGTTGTTGCTTCAGTTCCTGATATTGGCGTTGCATAATACTCTCTTCAAAAGGTGAGACTTTCTTCTGCTTATATTTCTTATAGGTTGTTATCTTCTTTAATACTTTTCTTATGGGGCTTTCTGTTTTTCTTTATATGGTTCTATTCTACTTGATTATGTGAATCTATACTACAAATGATTTAAAAAGCGATCAACAAATGTTATTGTGTTTTTGGGACAAATGCCAGAAATGGATTCTCCTGTTAAAGGTTGAATTTGATCTTGGACTTTGTGAATGGTATAAATTTGTCGTTTAGCTGCTGCCATTAATCCATAAAGGTAAAAATTGAGGCACTTTGCTAACATACGGGTAGGAATGAGTCACTTTTTATGGGAGGGCAGAATTATTCTATTTGGAATAGTCTACGCATTTTTTTTTACCCTTGACCTGAAATTAGCTTCTTCAAATGTTTTTTTTGAGTCCTAGACTGGTGATTCTGATATTGTATTCTTCAAAGTAGGTTTCTCTTCAGTTTCAGGATTTAGAAGTGTTTATGGCAAGCAAAAAATCGTTTATTTCAATAGCAGAGGCCTTTACTTTGCCATCTTTTCTATCGCTTCAAGCTCTCCTTTAAACCAACTTTGAACAAGCCTAAGTTGCGCTTGTGCCAAACGGTAAATTCTGTTGCCAAATTTTTTGAAGTGAATATACACTAATATCATTAGCAGGTGGACTCTTTATCCATATTGTCAAGATAGGACTGATTCAGTGTTGTGAATGGCGAGCGCCTCATCGCCTTTGGCGAGAGGCGAGACGTGGCGAGGCGAGGCGAGGCCTCCTCGCCATTCCCCACTGAGGCGAGGCGGTATGCAAAAGGCGGCCCATGGCGACCTAATGGCGTCAGAAAAGGCGGCGCCTTTTTTATTTTTTTTTTTAAAATATTTGACTTAACAATATTAGTCAAAATTAGGGCTTTTTTTTATATTTTCAAAATCTGCCACTGCGCACTCTTCTCCCCGACTCTCTTCCCCGCGCGACTCTCTTCCCCTCGCGATCTCTTCTCCTGGTCTCCATCATCTTCGAGTTGCTGCTGCTGAAGACCTGAGGTATACCTCTTTTTTTCTGTTCTTCTTCTTCAATTTTTGTTTCAGACTTTCAGTTCTGTTTTCTTCAAGTTTTCTTCACTACTCTTTTTTTCCTCTATTTTCTTCACTCTCTGTTTTGTCCTAGATTACTGTAAAATGCCTTCTATTTTCACTGTGCTGTGAGTCTGTGACTGCTGTCCATTATTTTTTTGAAAAAAATAATTAATTCTTCTATAGTAATTATTATAATATTTGTAATATATGTAATTGCTATTGAAATTTTGAATATTATATGTGCAATTAAATACTTTTAATTTTTGGTATTAATTGGCGCCTTTATTCAAAAAGCGCGCCTCGCCGCTCGCCTCGCCGCGTGGCGAGGCAGGCCCTTGTCGCCTCTCGCCGTCCAAAACACTCGGACTGAAAGAGAGGGACTAAAAGTAAGCATATAATACAGATGAACAACATCTCATTTCTAAATTTTTGACTGGTTGAAGTGTGAGAAAAAGAGATGCACCAACTAATCATAATTAAAAATGACACAGTATATTTGAGATGTTACAAACTTTGAAGGAGAAAAATAATTGCTCGATGCACAAAGTGATAAACAGGTTCGTCCAGATTATTATTCATAGAGATTCTCTTTGTTATTTAGACTGCCCATTAAAAACATTTGGATAAGCTGGTGTAAAAGAACTATCTACTTACATCTCTTTGTATATATTTTGACCTTTGATGTACTTACAAAATTATGGTTAAAGGAAAAAACTGAATGCCTGTGTATATATTTTGGACGACCTTGGTGTCCAGGCCATCCTACTAGCAACATGTACCAGCCTATATATATATATATATATATATTTTGGACGACCGTGGTGTCTGGGCCATCCTACCAGAAACATTTAATAGGTAACATTGTCCACCAATGTCCACCAAGGCTAGAACAAATGGAAAGAATCACGTAGTGTATTTAGTCTCCACTAAGTTTTAAATAAGTTTTAAATTTGAGACCTTGGGGTTCTCAACCACTCCATTGACCACTAGGCCACACCCTTGGGTGCCTGTTTAGTATGTATATATATATCCTTTTGTAAGTTTCTTTTTTTAGTTTGCTAAAAGCTTTTTATATATTTTATTTGATCTATCATTTTGAATTAATAAAATAAAGGTATTTGTAAGATAAAAGAGATAATGGAGAAAATCTCTTTGTATTTTCCTAGAGTGAGCTATTTGCAAATATACAAGTACATATAAGGAAATAAAATCATTAAATCCGTAAATATCTCTACCTATGATTGTGCTATGTATATTATATTTAGATGTACATATATTATGTAACACCCCCCTCAAGTTGGAGTATAAATATTAATCATGCCCAACTTGTTACAAAGATATTCCACTCGGTTCCACTTAAAGCCTTCTTGAGAATATTACCCAGTTGCTCTCTTGTCTTCACATAGCCATTAGAATTCATATTCTATTGAATCTTTTCACGGACAAAGTGATAGTCGACCTCAATATGTTTGTTTTCTCATGATGCACTAGATTTAAGGCATTGTGTAGAGCATCCTGATTGTCACACCAAGCCCGAGGACTCTGCTTCAGGCCATATAGAGATTTTTCGAGATAACAAACTTTTTCATACTCCCCTTGAGCAACAAAACATGTGTTTGCTTCATATGCACCTCTTCAAAGAGATTACCATGATGGAACACATTCTTGATATTTAAATGATGTAAGGGATAATGTTGAGTAGTAGCCAAGGAAATAAACAAACAGACAGAGGTGAGCTTGGCTACTGAGGAGAAATAATCCACCCCATAATTTTGAGTATAGACTTTAGCCACGAGTCTCACCTCAAGTCTTGCTATAGAGCTATCAGGACTAACTGATTGCAAACACCCACTTGCATCCTATTGTCTTTTATCCTTTGGATAAATCCACCAAATTCTATGAGTGATTCTCATCTAAAGCATGTATCTCTTGAAGACTGAAGCATTGCATCATGTTATTAATATTCAAAATTTCCTTCATTGTTTGGGTATTGAGATAGGTCTATAAAGGAAATCAAGGAACTAGATGCATAAGATAAGTGGTCGAAACAAAATTAGCAATGGAATATGTAGATTTGCACTAATGTGTACTTTTCTGAAGAGCAATAGTGGAGGAGGATTCGATGATGAAGGAATTGATGTAGGAGATGTATAATTGGTTTCTCGACTTCTTCATTGAACTTGAAAAATTGGTCGTTATGCTGACAAAGATGGAGCAAATGTTGAATTCTCAATAGAAGAACTAAGAGATAGAGGAACAACATCATTTGATTGCTCTGAATCAATAAAGAAACTTTTCTTTGGTATGTATGAATGATTAATTTGATTGACTAACCACTCGTCTTTCTCTCCCTGAATTGTAGAATTGGGAGGTGTATAGAAGAATAATGTAGTCTCTAAAAAATACTACATTAGTGGACACTAAATATTTGCCAATTCAGTAGAATAACATCGATATCTTCTGAAGGCAAGAGTAGCCCATGAAAAAGCACTTCAATGCCTTGGGCTCCAACATGGTAACAAATGGTCGAACATGTCGAATATAACATGTGCTCTCACACATCCTAGTCTCCATCGAAAATAGTAACTTGTTTGGAAAGAGAACATTGTTAGGGTCATCATCAGCAAACACGCCAGAGCGCATGCGATTAATCAAAACATTAGAAAAAACTAGCTCAAAAACTGAGTAAACTCGTTTATTAACCCTTTGACCTGGCAAAATGTGATAGTGTTTTGCAAATCAACATGACTCACATTCCAATGAAGAAATATTCTGGAATTGAGGGCGTAGCTACTTCAACTAAGGTAGAGAAAGTATCCCAATTGACAATGTGCTTCAAATTGAGACGCAACACTTGACACAACATGTTTATCCTACTTAGCAAAAGCACTATATCAAATTTCTTTAAGTGATTTCTAATATTGAGATAAATTAGGAAATTGCTCTCCGAACCAAATCATGTTGTCAGAAGCAACAACTTTAGAACATTGAGTTCTTTTATCACAATCAGTTATTTTCCAAACAAACAAATTAACAGAGTGGGAATCCAGCAAACTTGCACTAACCTGAAATACCTCAATAGATTTCCAAAAGCTCAAAAATTCATAGAACTTGCTGGACCCAATCAACCTATAATTCTCCACTAAGAATAAACACTCAACAATCTAGAGACTCACAATGTAATTTCACCAAGAAGATGGAGATTCAGAAGTAACCAGACACGAAAATCAACATATAAGGCATCAAGTGATTTGGCCCAAAGAAATCCAAGTTGACGAAACCTGGAGTGTTTTGAAACCTTTCCAATCGAGGTTTGTTGAACACGAGACCACCAACTTTTGATCGACAATATCAAGTTGATGGTGTTGCTGGAAATCTGGTCTGGTTCGGAATCCATACGCGCGTCCAACATGGAAACTACTAGAAGTGGTATTCCGACGCGTGAGACTCAACGCTTATCTCCCGACCACCTGTTCTATAGACCGTGATGCTCTAGAACGAATGTGAGATTGAAATCCCAAGCCTTAGGTACCTCCTTTGTACCATATCTAACTTACGATCAATATTCTGAGCCAAAGTAATTAGAACGACGCTTTGATACCATGTAAAGATATGTCACCTTAGCCTAACAACCTCACAAGTTAGCTCAGGGGTGGAGGATTGCACAAATCCATATAAACAAAACGTCAGCCCATTCCCCAGTCGTGTGGGACTTTACCCACTTAAACATTGCTTTTGTCACACCCCGAAGCTATCGTCAGGGCGCGGACACGGGACTTAGGATCACCAGTGACCCAACCTAACCCTGCTTACACATCATTAACATACTAAAGTAAACTGAAGTAAAGAAATACGGTGCAGAAGCTAAATCATCATGTAAACTGAAAAGATTAGGAATACCCATAAGCTATCAGAATATATATAAAAATTGAGAGTTTAACAACAACTGAAAAGTCACAGTCAAATGCTAAAGCTGAATCTAACTATGTATGAAAATAGCCTCTAACTGACTAGAAGTGTTGGGACATGCCCCAACTAAATCTAGCAAAAACTGAAACTAAGACTGAAAGCAAAGGAAATATGTCCGTCGTCCTCAGAGAATGAGGACTCACCACTGATGCTGCTGAGATGAAGATTGAGAAACGATCTATGCCTGATTTGGAAGCTGAGAAACTGAACCTACATCACGAGAAGATGTAGCGCAGAGTATGCGTTAGTACTAGAAAGGTACTGAGCATGCAAGATAGAATAAAATTGAACAATAAACATAATTGAACCAAAGCATATATCTGAGCAATGATAAAAGATAAGCATGATACTATGCTGAGAATACTGAACATGAACTTACTGGATGCAATGACTAAGTTTGTAACATGCCGAGACTGAAATCTGACTGGTAACATGGTCAATACAATAGAACTTAGTGTAAGGGAGCTACTAATAGTCGACATAAAACCACATGAGCTAGTTTTGGAGTCCGATGTATACGCCCCATCGAGAGGACCCAACATACCCTGCCAGAAGTATAGAGGCATAATTGGTGTGAACACTAAAAAGTAATGCCCACCGGGGGAACTTATAAACCTCTGGAGGCACGTAGCTTTGGGACTAGAGGGTGACTGAAGCGAGTCCACTCGGTATTAAGTTACTCCCAATTGATTATGTAATTAACAATGTATGACTGAATTTCTGTAATACGAGATAGCTCGAAATACTGATGTGCAATTGGAAATGCAACATTGATGTACTAATAGTGAAACATTCAAATCTGAGGCATGTATATCTGAAATAACTGGCCTAGCATTTCTAATTCATAAACTAAATGAACTAGAAAACCAGAGTTTTGAATTTATGAAACAATCTACACAAAACGATACAAAAATCATGATAATCTGATTTGGATCATTCTAAGAGCTAAAACCCAACAATTTCTAACATGCAAAAAACCCTAGGTTTAGATAATATTAATGGAATCAAGATTCTAACTGAATTCTAGGGACTTAAAGGGTGAAAGGAACTCACTTGTGAAATCCCACATACCCGTGACGAAATTCAAGGAGAAATCTTTAGATTTCGGGGCTGGAACTGATGAAGGAGTTGAACTAGGGCTGGTCGACCTTCTCCTCTGTTTTGCTCTAAGTTTGATGAATTTTTGGAGAATAATTGATTAGGGTAAGTTCTAATTAGTTAACTAGGCTAAAGCATATTAAAACCACGTAGTTTAGGGGTCCAACACATAAGGAAAAGACCAAACGAACCTTGACTTAAAATTTGTTGAAGTCACCAGCTGGACTGATCGACGATCCGTGGACTTGTCCACGATCCGTCCTGTCAATCCGTCGATCGACTTCAGAGGATGGGTAGGATGGGTTCTGGGGGTCTCGAGGGTTGCGACCTACGAACTGATCGACGATCCGTGGACTGATCCACAATTCGTCTCGTCAGTCCTTCGATCGACTTCGGAGGAGGGGTTCTGGGGTCCAAAGGGTCTCGACCTATGAACTGATCGATGGTCCATGGACTAATCCATGATCCACCCTATCAGTTCGTTGATCGACTTCTGAGGATGGTTTATGGGGAGTCCTTAGGGTCTCGACCTGCAGACTGATCGACGGTTCGTGGTACTAATCCACGATTCGTCCTTTCAGTCCGTCGATCAACTTCAGAGGATAGGTTCTGGGGAGGCTGCATGTGGCCATCCACGGACCACCAGGACAGACCGTGGGTCACCCTACGGTCCGTGGGTTGCACTTGCAACTTCTGGCAATCTGCTGGTTCGGTCAGTTTTCGGATACGAGGTGTTACAACTTTCACGCCAAACCCAATGGCAGCGTGGATGGAGAGCCCATACAGGGGTGTACCTGGCTTTGATACCATGTAAAATTACTCTTTGGGGGTGGCCGAGTGGTTTGGCTTGGGATTTCCATGTTGGAGGTCTCAAGTTCGAAAACCTTTGCCAGCGAAAGCAAGGGGTTTGCCTTCTGGGTCGAGCTCGTCGCACTGGGCTTACCTAGAGCGGGTTACCTCTCCTCTGTGGGTTGCGAGCTATTGCACAGGAGTAGGATTTTTATCTTGTGCGCACCCAAAGGTTAGCGGCTGCGGGTTTTCCTTGTCAACAAAAAAAGAAGACAATGGAGAAAATCTCCTTATCGTATTATTCCAAGAGTGAGCTACTTGTTGATGTACAAGTAAATCCATCTAAGGAAATAAAATCATAAAATTCCTAAATATCTCCACCTATGACTGTGTTATGTATATTATGCTAAAACATCTATATACATTATATAAATATATTTAAAACATTAAATAAAAGGATTATACGAGTTGTATAAATTGACAAAGAAGGAATGAGATATCATCTCATTTCTGCACTTTTCTCCATCTTTTCTTTCTCACAATCGCACCAACTCTTCTTCATCAACTTTAACAGGTTAGCTTTCACTTTCTTTCTAAATACTCTTTCTTTTTTTCTTTTGTTTAGAATTTTTACTATTTGTGATGTTGGATTTTACTCCTAAATTAGGATTTTGCTTGTTAGAGTTGCACAAATATATTCCGAATCACCAAAATTGTTGCCGGCCGCACTCATGTCAGATCCTCCAAGAATGCATTATTACTTTTGGTGGATCTGAACTGCACTGTGTAATGTTTATGAATTGTCCGACCAACTAGGGGTGGGCATTCGGTATTTCGGTTCGGTTTCGGTTTTTTTTTTCGGTTTTTTCGGTTTTCGGTTTTTGGAAAATGTGTACCGAATACCGAACCGAAATATTTTGGTTCGGTTCGGTTTTTACTGTTTCGGTTCGGTTTTTATTAATTCGGTTCGGTTTTTTATTTCGGTTTTTTAATGGGCCTGCTTAGTGGGCTTTTTCAAATTTTAAACTTTATAATTTTTTTGTTTGATTTTTCAACTTAATGGGCTAAAAAGTAAATATAGTGTAATATTTTTTTGTTTGATTTTTAAAAGATTATTTAACATTAATAATTATTAATTAATATAATATAAATATAATATTAATTTAATATAATATTTCGGTTTAAACCGAAATACCGAATTCCAAAATAATACATACCGAAAACCGAACCGAAATACCGAAAAATACAAGAAAGTAAACCGAATACCGAACCGAAAACCGAAACCGAAATTTTTAAAAAATTCGGTTCGGTTCGGTGTTTCGGTTTTTCGGTGTTTATGCCCACCCCTACGACCAACATAGATGTGCTTATATATTAATGGTAATGATTTTGCTCTTAATTAAAAAATTGGATCCACCTCCATTTAGACCATTCTTAGCATCTTCCAATTTTCAATTGTTAAAAATATTTGCAGGATGTGTTAAGTTAAGCTTCTTCCGTTTCCAAGTGTTGTGGATTGATGTCAATTGAAAAGGGTGTGGTATTTACTGTTTCATGCTGCTTAAATTACCTGCGAAATGGTTGTATGTGCTTAATTGAGATGGAGAGTTAAAAAAAACAAAAGGAAAACCATTGGTTGGCTAATGAAAACAATAGAAAACTAAATGACTAGTTCTTTACTATGAGTTCCCATCTTTCCATTTTCCTTCAGAAATAACATAAATAGCTGCCCATTGATATAAAATCGTCGGCAGATGTATGTCGTACATGTGATATATGTGTATTTGCTGATGAAAATGACCCCACACCGGATTGAGACGAGATTTATGGACTCCCTATTAGGTTTGGGCAATCCTTTGAGCTAGTTTTTGGAGTGTCAATCCTAATTTGACAGTATTGACTAGTGGATGTTACATACTTTTGACTGAGTGGCCAAATGTGTAATCTACTCTTTTTTGCTTAGTTTGATAACATGTTAACACTTCTGCTTGATTTCTTTGTTGAACTTTTGTTCTATTGATTCATGTTTTCTTGATTTGTCCTCTTTCAATATGCTTGTAAGTTGTTTCATTCTGTTTATTCTAAGCAAGAGATCTGCTTATATGTCCAGGTAAAAGATTGGGAAGCAAACATCCATCGGTATGGATTGTCAGTGTCATTTTCCAGAAGATCTGGTGGTTGATATTCTATTGAGGTTGCCAGTGGAATCACTCTTGCGTTTCAAATGTGTGTGCAAGCACTGGTATGGTCTCATCAAAAGTGCGAGTTTTAAAGAGAAGCATTTTCATCAGAAGAACAGTGGTGCCCGTCTCCTTGTCTGCGACTTCAAAATAACAAAGATCCCACCCGTCTTCGTAAAGTCTGTGGTGTTCTCCTTGCTCCCGAAAAAAATAGTTCCGGATGTGACCCCTGAATAAAAAGTTCTCCTTCACCTTCCGAATGTATCTGATATCAAATGTGTTGCTGGTCCAGTTAATGGTTTACTCTTAGTGCAGGAACAAATTTTTAATGACGGTGTCCGCTTGGGATTATGGAATCCTGCCACCAGAGAGTTTCGGCCTCTGCCTTCTGCGCCTTTTGAGATTGAGCACTTCTTCTCAGATCATTATCATCAATTCGCGTTGGGGTTTGACCTGTTGACTCAAGATTATAAGGTTGTATGGATTCGAGATTATAAGGGACATGGTATTTACCCTCATGTCTCTGTCTGTGTCTATTCTTCATGCGGCAACTCATGGAAGAACCTAGAATTCCCTCCCAGTTATACCTCAGGTTTGCCCTTTGGCGCCACTTATCTCAATGGGGTTTATTATTGGTGTTCATTGCGTGTTAATGAGATGTACAGGATTCACTCATTTGACATGGGCAGCGAACAATTTGGGGAGATGCAACTCCCAGTTATTCCAAATGAATACTGGAAGAATCTTACATTGCGTGGCAACTCATTTGCAATGTTAGCTGGTTATAGGTCTATGACATTCATTTATGAAATGAAAAAAGAGGGAAGTTGGTCCTAAGTTTTTACTGTTCAATCTCGTATAGATCCTCATTGGCCTCGTGACATCTGGGAGAATGATAAGATTGTTTTCGAAATTAGAGAAACTAAACAGCTGGTGCTATATGACCTTACAACAAGTGAGGTTACAGATCTTGGAATTCAAATGGACCGAACAAATTGTGTTTTCAATTACAAGGAGAGCCTAGCTCTAATAAAGAGCGGAGATGAAACTCAGGACCAGGATAATGTTGTTGAGCAAATTGAACACTTCTTCAGTGTCAGATCAACTGAGGACAAGTTGTTTACTATTAGGGGTCGGCCTTACAGACGATGAACTTAAATAGTTGGGTTCTTGGTTTGGACACAGATTTTTCTAGTAATAAATAAGATTTTTGTGACATTAGCTGTTATGCTACCTCACTGTAACATTGTGTGTGAATTTAAAATTGTTTGTTATTATGTTGACGAGAAAACACTTGTGATTAGTGCAAAATCTGTTTTCCATTAGATTTTGGAGTGCTTATTTTTATGAATGAAAAGAAAAATAGAGTTGTTTGGATTCGGATTGGGGTTTGACCTGTTGACACAGGATTGTTTGGATTCGAGTATTCTGTGATAATTCATATGTCTGTCTCTGTCTTTTCCTCATGCGATGAACTCATGGAAGAAGCTACAATTCCCTTCTAGTTATATAACCTCAGGTTTTCCCTATTCCGCCACATATCTCAACGGGATTTATTATTAGATTTGTATGAGAGAACAGTTTGGGGGAGGCTTACATTGCATGTTGACTCGTTTGCAATGTTAGTCAGTGACACATCCATATATGAAATGAAACAATAGGAAAGTTGGTCCAAAGTGTTTACTGTTCAACCTCGTTCTCATTTGCCTAATGGTATTTGGGAGAATGATAAGATTGTTTTTTACCTCACAGAAACTGACCCTACAACAAGTCAGCTGAGGCTTACTGCCTCTTATGTTTTCAATTACAAGGAGAGCCTAGCTCTAATAAAGAGAGGAAATGAGATTCAGGACCAGGATAATGCTGAACTTAAACTTGCTTGTAAGAGCTATTAGAGTTTTCCATTTTAGAGTCTTCATGATAAGATATTAGATTTTTGGAGTGTGTCTACGCATGCTATGAAAGAAAATAGACTAAGAATGCCTTTTAGGCGAGAAGAATTGATTGTCCTTAAAGAGTTATTGCTCGTATTGAAACATTTGATAGAGTACCTCTCTGGAGATGCTCGTTCATCCATATTTAATTGAAGCCTATGGGTGTGTTCGTTACCAAGGAAAATGTTTTCATGGAAGATATTTTATATTAGCTCCTTCATTTCGTCTCTTTGCTCCTAGATTTCTTTCCTTTCAATTTTCATCCTGTACAATTTACAATATTATAATCTTCAGGTAATATACATCCTTGCGGGACATGAAGTATTTGACTATTTGCCTATTAAGTACTAAAACAATATTTTTACAAACAAATGTTTTTGTTCCTACTTTTTAAGAATAAAAATGTATACATCATAATTTTTTTCTTTCTTATTGCATTAAAATATATGTTGAAATACATTTCCGACAACAAATTTGGGAGTGGGTGAAAGTAAAAATGAAGTAGTACAATTATTAGGTCAAGAATTGGCAATCACTCTCAATAGAACCATCGTTGCATCCAAACTACATACGTAAGTGTACATGGTACAAGACTACAAGTAATATAGTGATTGTAAATAATTGGATGTCGAACCCATATGGTTGATTGCATTTAATCAATAAATTTCAAAAGTACTTCTAGCGAGAAACAATTTGTATTTTTCAAAAAATACTTTTAGTGAGAAACACTGTGTTTGACCAATAACATTGAAAACCATTTTTCAAGGGCAATTAGTATTTAATCAACGGAAAAGGGAAATACACTTAAAACACCTTAAATTGTTTGATTAAACGGAAAAGGGTCATATATACCCTTGAAATCTTAAAAAAGGGTCATATGTACCCTTCGTCATACTTTTTTGATATATTTACCCTTACCATCCAACTTTGGGTGCACATTTTCCCTTGTACGATTAAGTGTTGTGTCATCATTTTTATTAGTCTATGTGACACCTACATGGTGCCTATGTGGCTCCATGTGTATATATTTTATTATAATTAAAATTTTACTTACTATTTAGTATTCTATTTGACCCATTTAGTAAAATCTGACCCAATCAAAATAAAGACTCATTAACCTGATTTCAATACTCATTAGCCCTAATTTCTATACTCATCATTTTCCTTGTACCAACATACGCCTTTTCACTTGTTTGAAACCGAGTCTTTTGTGAAGAAGAATTTAGTGGCAACAGATTTGTCTAACAAAGTGTTACGACCCGAGACCACACCCTAGAAGCTAGGACCAATCTCGAATCGTGGCACGGCTTACTTGACCTTTCGGAGGTTTTGTTGTATCGTTCATCGCATATATACATATGAAAAGTAGTGCGGAACTAAAACTTTTCACAAACATTCAAATAGTCTTTAAAAATCTCTTTCATATAAAATCTATAGGAAATACTAAGTCTCATTTCATCAAATCTTAGACACAATAGTACTTGGGACACGACCCATACAATAGAAATATAGCACTACTAAGTCTATTACAATACTTCATTAAGAGAAATAAAAGACATCTATGCCCTCGAGTCAAATGAGGACATACTCCAACTTGCTTGAACGATCCTATAATCCAAGCTTACCTCCGAAAAGCACCTTCAGCTATGAATCACTTTAGAGATAGATAAAAGCATGGAATTAGTACAAACACATGTACTAAGTAGGACATAATGCATAAAAATCATAAAAATGGACATTTAATAGAAATATGTATCTTTTGATTTAAATATCATAATATAAGCATAAGAACAACATTTAACACCTTAGAAACACATAAAAAGTCACATAAGCATTTTATCACATTTGAAGGAGCATTACATTGAACTAATTCACTGATACAGTGAACTCCTTCACTTGTTACAGTGAAGTTCCTTAACTTCAGCTTGGACACTTTCTAGCGTGTAATTTCCCCCACTAAGAACTATCCTAAGACTCACTTAAGTAAGACAAAGAGAGACATCCATACACCCTCTCTAGGCACACCTAAATGATCCTTAAAACCACCCATAATGAGAAACACACACTTACAATACACCAAACACATGAAACATGAGATTTTCCTACCAAAGGTGATTCTAAGTTTCACTTGAGTGAGTTGTGAAGCGACCGCCCATACAATCACTTTCACACACACTTAAGAAATCCTTTAGACTACCTAGGATAAGATCATTCTCACTTAACACAATAACATTCATGGAAATCAAAAGACCTACTCAAGTAAATCAAGAAGAGAATGTCCATACTTGACCTCTTCAAGATTACCTAAGTAATCCTTAAGACTACCTAAGTTTGGATCATGTCTACTTAATCAATCAACTTCCCTAACTAGAGTCATTCTTAAGACTTATCTAGGTAAGATACAAAGTGTCCATTCCTATGCCCCCTTCACAACTTAACTAGACAACCCTTAACTACTCTAGATAAGTACTTATTCATTTAACATACTTTCTTAACATAATTCATTACATTCATTAGTTCATTTAAGAGACATTCATCACATATAAGGACATTCAATTAATGGTCTTAGAGAAGACCTAGGGACTCTCACTAGCATCTTCAAAGCCTATTGTGCAATGTATAGATAACGTCTCATACCACCACCTAAACTTCATAGAACTTCTCCGATACTAATAGGAATCCCATATGATGAGAATAGGCAATAACCGACATAGACCATGGTAGAAAAGCATGGAATCCGGAGTTGTAACCTACTCCGATGGAGGGTGTTCTACTTGCCAATGGTAGAACTTGGACACATCCCATGTAGGCACATAGTTAAGGAATATGAAGAGTTTGTTTGTACTCTAGTCTTGTTCTTCACTAGAGATACTTCCCAAACCATACTCACTCGGTGCTAGCCTTTGTTCTCATAAAGTAATTCGCATTAAAGGATCATACGAAGGGGTTCCATATCTAGTTCATCACCCAATCAGATTCACCCTACCAAAGAGGTCCCCTAGGGCTGCCTTACAATGGAGACGAATATAGCTTAATGACTTTCCTAAGGATGATATGATGCCGTTCCATCCAACCAACCTTAAGTCTATCATTCATTACAACAAGGATACCATTACGGCTTACGACTTTTGACTTCAAGGTTCATAACCTTACCACTAGGTTCAAGGTTTCACATAAAGGACCTTCTTAGAATCATTCAAGGTCTCATATCATTCATACATACAAGATTAAGAGGTTTTATCATCCTAATTCAAGACATCTCATATTCACATTTATACATGTATCAAGTAAGGGACACAAGTCAACCACACAAGACACCAATACTTCACTTTAGTACATATTACATATCATTCTAGAAGCACATAGGAATAACCATTATCATCTGTAAGTCACCCTATACACTACTATAACATCATCAATATAACCACTCATAGACTCATATAGTCAAGTAGGAATAATCATGCATTAACTCTAAGACTACACACATAAGGACATAGTCATAGTCTAACATGATCACCTAACAAAATCAATAGAAGAACACATACTTTCACATTACTCAGATGTAGATAGATATGATCATACTTCACATAAATCAACTACACAAATCATCATAATATATCAAGTAATTTCCGATAAGGCCATGCTCATCATAATACATAAAGTAACGTCGACAAGGCCACATCATTCACATAGCACCGCCACCATAAGTGGACCATACCAATCACAACATAATACAAGAGCTAAATTACATAAAATAAGGATAAATAGGGCAGCATACCACCAATCCATTCTCACCACTTCAATCCATAGCTAAATCATCCAATTCAATACCAAAAAGTCCTTACCCATGACCATGAACATCAATTCAATACAAAACCTATAATACTCAATAAATCTAGGTCAATTAAATATAGATTTATCAATCTAATACAACCTATACATCAATTGAATACAATTCTTACATCATTCAATAGCCTATAGAAAACTATGCCATAAGCATTAAGATAATATCAAGTCAACCGTAAAGTAGTCAAAAACTAGGGTTCATCATGTCACGACCCGAGACCATACCCTAGAAGATAGGGTGCAATCTTGGATTGCGACCGGCGTCGTCGAACTCTCAGAGTTCTAAGACAAGCCTCATTCATATCATTCATCGCATATACATAATGAAAAGTAGTGCGGAATTAAAACTTTTCACTAAAACATAAAATAGTCTTTAAAACTCATTCCTATATAAATACTAAGTCTCAATCTCATCAACTTACGACACAAGAGTATTTTAATACGAAAATAGAACTAACATAGTCTTATTACAATATTTCATAAAAGAAACATAAAATGACATATATGCCCTCGAAACAATGAGGACATACTTGAACTCTTCTACTCGGACGATTCTTCTAATGCCCAAGTCTTCTTCTCCAAGCTCCCTTACCTACCAAGGACTATAGATAGAAAATAAAGCATGGAATTAGTACAACCACATGTACTAAGTATGGCTATATGCATAAAAATCATGAAAACGGACTTTATTGGAAATATGCATCTTTTCATTTAGAAATCATAGTTTAAACATAAGAACATCATTAATCAATTAAGAAACACATAAGATAACATTAACCAAATATAGCATCTTAAAGAATTCACTTTACAGTGAGCTATATTCACTGTACAGTGAATTAATTCACTGTTACAGTGAATCACTTCACCCTTATCCCTAAGTCTTCCTAGCATGTAATTCCCTCACTTAAAGTCATCCTAAGATTCACTTAAGTCACACAAAGAGAGACCGCCCATACACCCTCTCTAGATGTGCCTAAACGACCCTTAAGATTACCTACGATGAGTCACATACATACTTAGAAAACAACCATAAACATCTATGTAAGATTCTTCTACCTAAGGTGACTCTAAGTCTCACTTGAGTAAGTGTGGAGCGACCGCCCATACAATCCCTTTCACACACACACAAGAGATCCTATAGACTACCTTAAATAGAATCATTCTCACTAAACACACCATCACTTAAATTAGAAGACATTCTCCTTCCAAAGCCTATCAAAAGACCTACTTAAGTAAATCAAGAAGATATGTCCATAGTGCAATGACCTCTCCAAGATTACCTAAATAGTCCTTAAGACTTCCTAAGGTTTAGATCATGTCAACAAGATTAACCAACTTCCCTAACTAGAGTCATCCTCAAGACTTCCAAAGATAAGACATGAAGAGACCATCCTTTCATGTCCTCCTCATACTTTAGCTAAGGAATGCTTAAGTTACTTAGATTAGGTACTCAACCATTTACATAATTACTAACATAGTTCATTAATTCATTAGTTCATTAAGACTCATACATCATATAAGACACTCACATAAATCATCACATAAGACACTCACATAATGGATTACATAATGGTCTTTGGACAAGACCTAGGAACTCCACATAACACCTTCAAAGTCTATTGTGCAATGTCTAGATAACGTCCCATACCACCACCTAAACCTCATAAACTTATCTAATGCTAAAAGGTATTCCACATGATGAGAATAGGCAATAACCGACATAGACCATGGTAGCAAGACATGGAATCCGAAGTTCTATCCTACTTCAATGAGGTTGTTCTACTTGCCAATGGTAGAACTTGGACACATCCCATGTAGGCACATGGTTAAGGAATATGAAGAGTGTACGAAACATTCAATCTCTTTCTTCAACTAAACCACTTCCCCCTTACTCATACTCACTCGGTGCTAGCCTTAGTTCTCATAGATTAGTTCACATCAAGGTTCACATAAATAGGTCCTTATCTAGTTCATGACCTCCTTTACATTCGCCCTACCAAAGCAAGTTCCACTAGGGACTATCTCACTTTAGCGACAAGAAGCTCATAGCGACTTCCCTAAGGTATGATATAATGCCGTTCCAGCCAACCATCCCTAAGTCCATCACTCGTCATATTAAGGTTACCATTACGGTTAACTACTTCAGAATTCATAACCTCGCCACTAAGAACAAGGTTCCACATAACATTGACCTTCTTATCATCAAGGTCTCACTTATATTATTCAAGACTCTTAACATACTAAGTCAAATCATCACATAATAACGTTCATATAAGCATCAAGCAAGGGACATAAGTCTACCTAAACAAGACACCACATATTTCACTTTAACATACAATACAAGTCATTCTAGAAGTACTTAGGAATAACATCTTATAACCTAACATAACTTCATATAAGAACACATATACTTTCACATATAGATAGACATTATCATACATCACATAATCATCATATACTTCAAGTAATGCCGACAAGGCCATGATCATCATATTGCATAAAGTAACGCCGACAAGGCCACATCAATTGCAAACTAAACACATAACACCGCCACCATAAGTGGACCATACCAATCACAATAGAATCAAAGTATAATTAATATCAAATTAAAGAAAACGGGGCAGCATACCTTCATCCCCATATCCACACCTCAATTCAATGCCAAATCAACCAATTTAACATCACAAGGCCCTTACCCATGGCCATGAACAATAATTCAAAGCAATAACCATAAAACTCAATGAATCTACATCAATTCAATCTAGGTTTAACAATATAATATCAATTACATATCAATTGAACACAATTCTTATATCATTAGAAAGCCCATAAGAAACTACACAACAATTCATCAACATAAGCTTAATATCAAGTAACCCAATAAGTAGTCAAAACTAGGGTTCATAGGTAATTTATGTTGAAATCATCAATACAATATCAATTAGATCATAATTCAATGTTTAGAAATCATTTATGCAAGAACCCATGGTAGAAATCCCGAAATAGGACAAATCTCTTTAGAAAGCTTTGAAAACATCTTTGAAAGTTGGCTCCTTGATGAAACGAGTTTCAAGGATCAAAAGCCATACCTTAAGGATGATAATCCTTCACTTTGATGAAGAATTCTCCTTCAAAACGCCACACCAAGCTGATCCTTCAAGTTGGACTTCAATGGAGTCTTTGGGTTTTCTAAGGGACTTTGGGGTTTAGATTTTAGAAGAATGAATTATTCTAAGTGTTAAACACTTATATACTCCTTTAAAATACCCAAAAGACCCTTAATAAACCGTCCACACTATTATTTAGTCATGGGGTGAATTTACAAGTTCACCCCTAACTTGGCAGAAAAATCTGCGCAGGAGACCTCTTGTGACGACCTGTCTGTGACGGACCGTCACGGGTGAAACGGTCCGTCATGGACCTCCATATCCAGCTCCTATGGCTTGCCAAGGGTCCCCCCTACACCCTTGAACAAGTCCCCCAAGACGGAACCCTTGTGACGGGGCGTCACAGCCATGACAATCCGTCGCAAGCTCCGTCGCAAAGGCTGTCTGGGACAGTCTGCCAACAGATTTTGGGTCCTTTCCTCAAGGACCCTTTGATGGTCCTTGGGGATAATTTCCAGGACTTTTCCAACCTAAACATGATCATATATGAGTTTAACACCTCTCACATGAATTTCAACCAAAACGAACACATAAAACTCGACGAAACTCGCCTAGACGTACAAGGTCGACTCAAGGCACATCTTTCGAATGCCTTGGACGTTCTTGGTCGTTTGAACTCCAAACTTCACGAAACTTTAACCACTGACCATACATGCTATAATAACTCTATTTAGAACCTTAAAACACCATGAAACACACATAAACACATAGAACCACATTTTAGACATTTAGGAGACTTAGTCGTCAAACGTCTTAGTCATCTCGTGACGTTTGACTTCCAACACCCCTAATACTTTAGCTACTGCCTATATACCACATATTAAACATATTTAGGACCTCAGAACACTAAGACCAACATGTTAGACTCTAGAGCACTTAAGTTATTTTCAAGGTCTTACACATCAATTACATGGGTTCATAGGTTAATTGAGTTAAAATCATCTAATTAATATCAATATATAATGATTCAAAACCTTTAATGCAAGAACCCATGGATAGATAATAAAATTGGACAAGTTCATATTTAGAAAACTTTGGAAATCTCTTTGAATTTTGGGCTCCTTGATGAATAGAATTTCAAGGATCAAAAACCATACCTCAATAATGTTAATCCACGAAATTGATAAAGAATCACCACTCAAATCTGCAATCCAAGCTCTTCCTTGAGTTTTGGCTTCAATGGAGTTCTAGAGAATTTCTTAGAGATTTTATGGTTTTGATTTGAAAGAATGAATTTATCTAGGTATTTAGGACTTATAAACCCACTTAAAATACCTAAAATACCACTAAGTAACCTCCAAACTCTTATTTGGACGTTGGGTGAATTTACCAATTCACCCAAAGCTGCGCAGGAACATACCTATCAACGACTTGGCCACAGACGGACCGTTTGTCCAGACCGTCCTGTCTGGACGTCATTTGGGACTGATATTGTTCATTGGGAGCTTTATATCCCTAGGCTAAGTCTTGATCAACGATTCCCATCGACTGGCCAACGAGCCGTCGTTTGCCTCAGTCGATTGGGGTTGGTCTTGACAGCCTTTGGCTCTAGGAAGGGTCCTTTCTCAAGGACCCTTGGATGGTCCTTGGGGACTTTTGCTTTGATGTTTACAACTCGAATATGTTTGTATACGAGTTTAGGACCTCCCATATCAATTTCATAAAAAACGAACACGTAAAACTCAACGAAACATGCTAAGACACACAAGGTCGTTTTAAGGCAAACCTTTCGAACGTCATGAACGTTCTTGGATATTTGACCTCAAACTTCATGAAACATGACACACTGCCTATAAACACTATAATAACTCATATAAGTACCTCATTAACTGATGAAACACACATATAGACACATAACAACACATGGGGTACATAGGTGACTAGTCGTCGAACGTCTTGGTCGTCCCTTGACGTTTGACTTACAATTCACCTAATACTTTAGACACTGCCTCAATACCACATTATAAACCATTTTAGGATCTTAGACCCTCATGAAAAACATGTTAGGCTCTAACTTCACCTAAGTCATTTTTGAGGTGTCACACAAAGTTATCTCTTATGACTTCCCTAAGCTTATCAAAACAATCCCCATCAATAGAAAATCTTGGTTTTTGAAACTCAAGCCTGTTTAACCTGTGTTTTGAAATCCTTTCAGACTTGGTTCTTTGGATGGGTATTTCATCAAGTTCAGGCTTATCTTTCTGTTTCTTCTTCTTTTTCAACTTTGCCATATGTTGTGAAGCTTGTTGCAGCTTCCCTAGCATCACTAATGATTCCTGTAAATTAAAGGCTCCTTTCCAAAAATCTTTAGCAATATCATTGTAATGTCTTTCGATGGTGATATCCTTAGACCATGAGTCAATCACTAAATGAGTTGATGGATTTTTATTTTGTTTGCGTCGGATTTTACTAAATGAGTCCGATAGAATACTAAATAGTAAGTAAAATTTAAGTACAATTAAAAATATATACACATGGAGCACGTAGGCGCCAAGTAGGTGCCACATAGATTAATAAAAATGGTGACACAACACTTAACCGTACAAGGGAAAATATGTACCCAAAGTTGGATGGTAAGGGCAAATATATCAAAAAAGTATGACGAAGGGTACATATGACCCTTTTTTAAGAGTTCAAGGGTATATATGATCCTTTTCCGTTTAATCAAACAATTTAAGGTGTTTTAAGTGTATTTTTCTTAAAAGTGTTTTTCAAATGGTATTGTAGAAACACAACTGATATTTGACTAGACTCTAGAATCATTTTATTTTGAAAAGTGCCTTTAGTAAAAATCTTATTAATAAATTTACTTTTGTGAAAAGTAATTTTTGTTTAACCAAAATCTAAAAAATAATTGATTAATCATTAGTTTCGCCAAACTTATAAAAATATTTATAAGTGCATTTTTTTCTCAAAATTATCTTTCTACCTTTTTAGCTTCTATAAAATAATTTTTGTTACTTTTCAAAAAAATTTATTTCTCACAAAAATCTAATCAAAGATCTTACTTTCTTAAAAGGCAAAATTGCTCATTACCTCTATGAACTTGAAGCTTTCTGTTTTAATTACCCTCGAACTTGTTTATTCCTCCATCGCGTACACCTTTATTGTCCACCTGCTCCAATCATGACTACACGCGCGTGACAGGTTGACAAAAGTGGTGATGTGGATTTTCAGCTGGATAAATATTAGCCACCTAGATATATAAATATGGAAAAAATAAATATCAATTCTTCTAACCTAAAACTTTAGACTTATCTTCTCACTAAGCTCAAAACTTCTCACTAAGCTCTAAGAAGTATAATCGACGACGTGAAGTTCTTGCAGATTTCAAAGCTTTTGGCTCTCTAAGAAGTGTAATCGACGGATTAAAGGGCAAATTTCGCAGAACTCTTTCTGGATTTGGGTCTTCTTAGACTTGAAGTTGTTCGATTAAATTTCAAAATTGTCTGAAATTCTTAGCAAGTAAGTGTTATTGTTTGATTCCTTTACTGTATCATTTAAATTTTTCCTTATTTTTCGTTTAAGATTTCACCATAATTCGACTAGGGTTTCGTCATATTTTCGATTGAGTTTCCGGTTGATCTTCCAATTAGGGGTTTGATAGTTTTCAACTAGAATTTTCACTTAAGAATGCCTTATTATGAACTTGTTCAGCTTATGTATGCCAGAGTATTCGGGTTTCTGGTAATTAGTTCAAATAAATTAGGGCTATTTAGTAAAATTAAGATTCTAGGGTTTTGATTTCAATATTCTATTTTGGTATTTTTGAATGTTGATTTTTTTTTTAATTTCCTTATGTATGTTTGTATGATGTTGAGTAAAATCAATATTTTAGGGTTTTAGGGTTCCAATTCATCTATTATGTTTTTGTATTGTTAAGTATTATAATTTCCTTGTATAATTGTATGCTTATGAGTAAAATTTGGTTTTGTTGCCTCTGTTTTCCTGTTGTTGTCTCTGTTTTGTGTTGTTGCCTCTGTTTTGTTGTTGTTGCATATGTTTTGATGTTGTTGACTTGTACAATATATTGATTATTATTGTGGTTATAGGTTGACACTATGACTACTAAGTACCTCAATTTAAGGTTCAAAATTGGAGGTATCTTGGTGAGTGAGGTTGGTCCAATATATGTTGGGGGTAGGACTGAATATGTAGAGAATGTGAATGAAGATCATTTGTCAATTCCTGAACTTGCAGATTATGCTTAGTCTTTTGGGATTAGCGAGTTAGGAAAAACTTATGCAGTTCCACTTCAAATCTTGAACAAAATATTTCTTTTTGTATTCTATTATTTTTCAAAGGAGGCATGTACATGATTATATAACTACAACTAAGTTACAATATATGGAAAGAACTGATATCTTCCTATTTTACAAAGATTACTTTAATCGAGTTCCTATTTTAAAAGATTACAAAGTATCTCTACAAGTCCTAAAAATATCTCTACACTCACCCTCAAGTTGGTGCACAGATGTCGAACATGCCCAACTTGCTCTCAAACTTGGAGAACATTTTACTCGAAACTGCTTTAGTAAGAAGATCAACCAATTGGTCCTTCGATCAAATCTTGAGTAACTCTAATATCTATCCAACTTTTCCTTGATGAAAAATCTATCTACTTCTACATGCTTGGTACGATCGTGTTGTACCAAATTGTGTGCAATATCACGTGCAACCTTATTATCGCAATATAATTGGATTGGTGCCTTAGATGGATAACCCAAATTTGTTAAGAGAAGTCTCAACCATAATGCTTCACATATTCCAAGTGCCATTCCTCTGAATTCTGCCTCCGCACTTGAGCGAGCAACAACCTTTTGTTTTTTCCTTCTCCATGTAACAAGATTTCCTCCCACAAAAGTAAAATATCCCGAAGTACGTCTTTCATCGATAGCTCCAACCCAGGATCTGTACATTTTGTGAACAAACTTCCCTTTGCTGGAGCAAACTTCAAATATTTCAAGATGCGCATAATTAACTTACCTCACTTAAAGAATAAGCAAGGTCTGGTCTTGTGTGTGTTAGGTACATCAATCTTCCTATAGGATTTGATCAGGTTCAACACTTAATTTCATGCCTTCTTCAATGTACATGTGTATCAGCGTGTTGACAAGCTGTCATGTCAGTTTCCTTTAACAGATCTAAAGTATATTTTCTTTGGGATAAGAAAATTCTTTTAGATGATCTAGACACTTCAATTCCAAGGAAAAAACTTTAATGGACCAAGGTCCTTCATCTCGAATTCTTTAGATAGGTAGCTTTGGAGAGCTTTCCTTTCTTCAGAGTCATTTCTAGTCACCACCATGTCATCAATATATACAAAAGATTACCTTGTTGTTGTCACATCGGGGAATACCCCTAGACGTAACCGGCGTCGTCGTCCTCTCTGAGGACTAAGACTAGCCTCTTAGCTTACATCATTACATTCATAGGTCAAATTTAGCGGAAAATTTAAAACTTTTTATTACTTCTACTCGAAAGTTTACATAGACCTCTACATACACATAGTATATATATATCGAGTATACATAGACCCTTTGTATAGGAACATTACTTAGTCTTCTACTTTTATTGCATATAGATATATAAAATATAACATAGTCTCAAAATAGTCGTCTCATCTCATAACCATGTAACAAGGGTATATCAAATTGGGCCTAGCCCATACATCAATTCAATAAGACCACATATAGGTCATACAACATTTAGTACTCAAATGAAAAGGAAAGAAGCATAAGAGTCTTAATACTAAAAACAACATCATAGGCTTGATAGTGGCATCACCCTCGGAAAGTGAGGACCTACCCAACTTGGATGATCAAGAATTCCAAGTCTTCTTCAAAGTCGTCTCCAAAAGCCCTTCAATGACCGGAACCTAAAATGTTGGGGAAAAGGAAAAATGGGGTTAGTACACCACTTGTACTAAGTACGAAACCATATGCACACATACTTTGAAATCATGCTAAGAAAAGGGACATTTCAATAAGTATACACTTTTCATTAAAAACCTTTATGCACATTCAACAAGACCATACCAACCAATAGAACATGTTCATTAGGTCATAGGCATGTACATCACAAGAACAACAACATCAAGTCTAGTCAAGTCGACATGCATATCATATAATTGAATACATAGTCAAGTAACTCTATCATCAAGTCATAATAGCAACAAGCATGAATAAGAGTAAATTTGATCCTAACCAAAGCAAGACACTTACCCATGAACCCCTATCAATTCAACAAGTGCAATGACCAAGTAAAGACCCATAATCTTACTCAATCAAGTAACCCAACAAGAAACCAACATCCTACTTCACATAACATAGCATTTAAGAGTACATATCATTTTACTTTAACAATGTAGACCAACACATATTCATAAGTGAAACTAATCAACATATAGTATCAACAATGTGTAAGTTCATAATATACATATCATATATCATCATAAGCATATTCATACATAAGAACATCCTCCTAAGACTCCCCTCAAGGCTAACTAGTGCAATGTTTAGGTAGAGTCCCATATCCCTACCTAGACTAAGCTAGACCCCTCAGGTTATCTTAGTTAGAGTTCATTCATTTAGTTCATTTTACCTTTTGGGAACATCTTGCCCTAACCGACATAGACCACATGAGATAATGTGAAATCCGATGTCATGGAACCCTACACCGAAAGAAGGCGGACTACTTGCCAAGGTAGTACCAAAACATGAACATAGAAACTACGTGGATCCACTAGCTAGTATTCCTATGGGGGCAACATAGTTCAAGAACTAGGAGATATAGTTGGGACCCTCTTTATGCTACATGCATTGTAGTCTCCAATCTCAAGAGTACATAAGTGATCCTACCTTCCCTATGTGGGAAGGGACACTCCTCACTCTAGTTCACTCGGTGCTAAGCTAGAGTCTCTTTTGAAATGTCTTTAATGTCTCTATTAATCATCATAGCTTATTGTAGGTCATAAGGTCTAACCTTTGTATAAACATCATCATCATCACAGTTCAATAGGAATTGCATAAGTATTGTCCTTTCATTACAATTCATATAGGTGAGGTTAGCACATTAACATTTTTATATCATGATAAGGCACATTGGTAAATCATTCACCATCCTTATAACATTTACATCTTAAGCCAACATCTCACAAATCATAGTCAAGACATTTCAATTCAACATCATACCACCCTATCAATCCTAATACAAGGCATACTCCAATACAACATCATGACTTAATCACAATTAACCATAATTTGAAGTAAAGGATAGAGACCATAAGACTTACCAAGTCTCCTTCACAATTCATCATCAAGGTCTTACCATCAACCCTTAATTCAACCCAATTAGGGTATAACATCATCATAATTCAATGACCAACATGATAATAAAGCTAGAAGAATCACTACATCACAATTCAATACTAGATCATAGCTTAAGACAAGATACTTAGGTCAAACTTACAACATACTCTATAACCTAGATCACTTCTCAAGAACTAGAATGAAAGGACTATAAATCACCATAGTTCATTCATTATTAGTATAAAAACATCATCTAGTAGTAATTAAACCAATAATCAAGTCAATTTAACCAATATAACCTAATTCATATCAAGATCATAACTTAGGGTTAAGGGGTAAAGGTCATCTTCTACAAACTAGACCAAACCATCAAGATATATCATAATTAAGTTAGAATACATGTTAATATATTCATAATATCCAAAATAAATCATAAAAAAATCAATTCATAACATCAATTTCGAGATTGGATGAAACCCATTTGAAAACTCAACTTTTGAAATCAATTTGATGGAACCCTTTGAGGAAAGAGGTCTCAAAGGTGAATTAGATCCCATAACTTACTAATTGATGAAGATTGATGGTGAAACTTGACTATTTTCAGCCCTTAAACCCTCCCCTAGCTTGGTCTTCGATGGAGTTCTTCACTAGAGAGAGAAAGAAGAGAGAAGGAAGAGAGTTTGAGTTTGTGAGTTATGAGAGTTTAGTTAGTCTTAATTAGGTTAGGACTTTATATAGGTTGTTAAATAGGTTAATTAGACCTCCCTAATCCCACAACTAATTAACTAACCCTTGAATTAATTAATTGGAACTAACTTAAAACGTGCAAAAAATCTCAGCCCTCACAGACGAGACCTCGACCAACGGTCCGTCTGTGAGTCGACGACCTGCCCCCTTCCGTGCTGCACATCCGTAGGTAAGTTCAGAGACTGGTTCAAATGGACCATTAGCCAAAATGGCTAAGTGTTGGTCGACGGATGACACGACATCCCGTCGATCCACACACGCCTCGTTGACTCTCTTCGTGGGTGCACACTGCCCATGCAGTGCTTTTGACCCCCAAATGCAAGGGTCCCCTCAAGGGCCCTTGGTTGGTCCTTGGGGAGTCGTACGCGGACGTTTTGACCATGAATCAACTTAAACACATGTTAGACACGCTTCCACTAAATTTCATGAATTTCTAACTCCTAAAAGCTAGTCAAATAGTCTAAGGTACGCTAGTACAACCTTGAACTAGTTTCCGGACGTCATGGACGTTCTTGGATGTTTTGGTTTCTAGACTTCCTAAATGACTTATATTCATTAAAATGAACCTTAAAGCAGTGTTAAACCTTATGACACTTATGTTAGGCTCTAGAACACGTCTTGGATTTTTGAAGTGTTACATTTGTCTTTTCAAGAACAAAGTGTGATTAGTGTTGCTTTGACTATAGCCAAATACCTTCATAGATTTGATGAATTTTTCAAACCACGCTCTTGGTGATTGTTTCAGTCCATAAAGGGATTTCTTCAATCTGCATACTTTATGATCATGTGATGTCGGTATTCCGTACCCTGGAGGATAGTCCATATAGACTTCTTCAGACAATTCACCATGTAGAAAAACATTTTTCACATCAAATTTGTACTGGCCAATCAAAATTTGCAGCCAAGTATAATAGCACTTGAACTGTGTTGATTTTTGCAACAGCTGCAAATGTCTCGGTATAGCCGATTCCATAAGTCTGAGTATATGCCTTAGCCACCAACTTCACTTTGAATCATTCTATCATACGATCTGCTTTGTACTTGACTGTATACACCCATCGACATTGAATTGTTTTCTTTCTTGGTGGACAATCGACAAGTTCCTATGTATCATTTTTTTCCAAGGATTTCATCTCTTCATCCGTAATTGCTTTCCACCTGGGATCAGTTAAGGCTTCCTGCACATTGTTAGGAATAAATACAATAGATAATTGATTTACAAATGACTTATTCGATTCCGACAAACGATGATTAGACACAAAATGGCTCAATGGGTATCTAGTCCTACCAAAATTTCTGGTTCATAGGTGGGTTTAGGAAGACCTTTGTTGTGTCGTGGTGGTAGTTGTTTGACTGATGGTTCAGGTACAAAATCAGAAACATCATGAGTTGGCGACAATTGATTTGGTACATCAGTTGCTTGTTGGGTGAGGGGTTCATGTGATATTGGACTAACTTCTATAATTTCTTGAGTTCTTGTAGCACCCAAATCTTCTTCATCAATTTCCTGATTTCAGCATTACCCAAATCGGATCTACCATATCTTGGTTATGTCTCATTTCTTGATGTTCACCATCACTAAAAATTGATTCATCTACAACCTGGTTACTAGGTGCAGAAAATATCCAATTTTCATAATTTAGAGACAAAATATCCTTTACGTCCTCCCCTTGGAGTTTTGTTTCATTAGAAAATACATACTCTTCATGAAAAACAACATCCATTATAACAAACATTCGTTGACTTGGAGGATAAAAATATTTGTACCCCTTTTGATGAGTAGCATATCCCAAGAAAACACACCGCAGTATACGAGGGGATAGCTTGTCGCATTGATGCTTATGAAGATGTACAAATGCTACACAACCAAAAACACGAGGAGTCAAATTTGAGAGTGTTGGTGCAATCACCGCTTCAGCAAGAGCTTCAGATGGTGTTTTAAAGTTAATTCTGCTAGAAGGCACTCGATTAATTAAATATGTTGCACAACTGAGTGCTTCTCCCCAATAACATTGTTACAGATGAGCTTCAATCAATAGAGTACAAACAACTTCTAACAACTGGCAAATTTTTCTTTTGGCTACCCCATTCTGTTGGGGTGTATTAGGACAAGTAGTTTGATGAGCAATTCCATGTGTTTCTAAGTATCGCTTAAGTTCACAGCTAGAATACTCTCCCCTTTATCACTACGTAAAACTCTTACTTGGGCATTATATTGAGTGCAAATCATTTTATGAAACTTTTGAAACAACAAATTCACTTCACTTTTGAACTTCATCAAACACACCCAAGTCATTCTAGTACAATCATCTATAAAAGTAACAAACCAACGAGATCCACCTGAAGTATTCACCTTGGATGGACCCCAAACATCTGAATGTATAATCATAAAAGGAATTGAACTTTTATTCATTTTCAGTGAAAAAGACACACGATGACTCTTTGAAAGTTCACAAACATCAGAATGAAAATCAGAAACATCAAATTTTGTAAATAACTTAGGAAACAATTTATTAAGATATCCAAAAGAAGCATGTCCTAATCGTCGATGCCATAGCCAAATATCATATTTCCTTTTTTTGTCCTCACAACTAAACACATCAACCGATAAAGCTTGGCGCAACTGATTAGAACTTTTTGACTCCAAATTCAAGTAATACAACTTCTCTCGTCTAGTACCATAACCAATCGTCTTCCTCGTCTGGATGTCCTTAAACACACAATAGTCAGGCCAAAATATCACAACACAAGATAGAGTAGTGGTAATTTGAGAAATAGACAAAAGGTTACAATCCAACGATGGAGCTACTAAGACACTGTCTAAACTCAAATTATTAATGAGAGACAAAGATCCTTCCCCACTGATAGGTGCCAAAGAACCATTAGCGGTGGAAATATACTTTTGTGACGATGGTTTAAGGGATGAAACTTGTCTAGAATCAAATGTCATGTGATCCGTAGCTCCGGAATCAATTATCTATGTACTATTAGAAAAAGTGCAGATGAATTAAAAGCCTTACCATTGTTACCTCTCGTTACTACCAAGGCTGTGGATTGTTGAGCAACATCTTCCTTGCATTTGTTTCTACAATTGCAACAACGGAACTCTTGCTTGCATTTCTCTTTCTTGAATCACGGTTATGATCCCACCATTCTGGATATCTCATTATTTCAAAACAACGATCTTTTGTGTGCCTTGACTGATTACAATGAGTACACTTATAAGTGGACTTGTTGATACCCTTAGACTTCATTCGATCTGGTTGATTTTGATTAGATCTATATTTGCTCACCAAGGCTGCTGCTTCAGATTTTTCAAGATCTCTATTCACTGTTGCATGCCAAATAGATTCACGACGAACCATTGAGTAACATTCTTCTAATTCTGGAATAGGATCCTTCCTCAAGATTTCCCCACGAAACTGTTCAAATTCACCATCCAAACCAGCAAGAAAAATGTGCACCCTTTTTCGTTGAATAGACTTGCGGTAAGAACTGACATCCTTCTCATTTTCCATGATCACCTTATCACAGTGATCCAACTCACACAAATCAATTCTCCAAAGTAGAAAGTGAGAGATCTGCCATTTTGTTTGGCAGAATAGGCTTTTGATTAAAAGTGCAGACTTGTAGTTCATCTGCTCCATCATAGAAGGCTGTTGACAGAGCTTTCCAGATTTCTCGAGCAGTAGGTAAGCGAATATATCGCTTCATAATCTCAGGATACATAGACATCAACAACCACCTCTTAGCCTTTTGATTGTCTGTGTACCATTTCTCATATCCTTCATTTTTTTAGTAGGTGGTTGTGTATTCCCACAAAGAAAGAAGAGTTTCTCTTTTTCAACAATATGCATCTCTATGATTTGAGATCACACATCATAATTTGTTTCATTTAGAATAAGTCCTGAATTGAAAGAGGAATTTCATATTGAATGATAATCTGGGTAGAGTTAGAATCATCTGATTTGCCCATAACTCTAATACCAAGTTCAAATCTTGAACATAATATTTATTTTTTGTATTCTATTATTTTTAAAAGGAGACATGTACATGACTATATAAATACAACTAAGTTACAATATATGGAAAGAACTAATATCTTCCTATTTTACAAAGATTGCCAGAATAGAGTTCCTATAAAAAAGAGTACAAAATATCTCTACAAGTCCTAAAAATATCTCTAGAATCTCTAGGGGGTGATCTGGTTGTATTGAAAAATGACATGACCTTTGTAACATTGCATTATTTATGCATGATGGTGACACAATAGATATTTTGTTGCCTCTGTTTTCCTGTTGTTGTCTCTGTTTTGGTGTTGTTTCCTCTGTTTTGCTGTTGTTGCATATGTTTTGCTGTTGTTGCCTTGTACAATATATTGATTATTATTGTGGTTATAGGTTTACACTATGACTACTAAGTACCTAAATTTAAGGTTCAAAGGGTATCTTGGTGAGTAAGGTAGGTCCAATATATGTTTGGGGTAGGACTTAATATGTTGAGAATGTGGATGAAGATCATTTGTCGATCCCTGAACTTGCAGATTATGCTTTGTCTTTTGGGATTAGAAGTTAGGAAAAACTTATGCAGTTCCATCTCTAGGGGGTGATCTGGTGGAATTAAAAAATGACATGGGCATTTGTAACATTGCGTTATTTATGCATGATGGGACACAATAATATGTGTCATGACACTATTTTGGCGGATGTCGGTTCAACTGAAGGTCAAATTAGTCAATCTTTAAGTTAAGTGGGTGAGTATTTTAGTGCACATGGGAAATCTGATGGTTTTTTAACTGCACAACCAAAAATACCATATCTAGGGTTAGGTTCCCCTTCTTCCTTTCCATCTAGTGAAAAAGTTGAGAATGATGGGGTTGCAGGTGTCCAAGAAGAAATTGATGATGTTAATTTTTCAATATACTGGATTGATACTGAAGAAGAAGTTGAATCTACTGTCCAACAAAGAACTAAACCTTCTATTCAAGAAAAAGTTGAACCAAATGCCCAAGAAAATGCAGAGGAAGGTATAGACAATAATTCTATTTGTTCTGAACACTCTATTGACTATGAAGTGATGTGCATGAGGAGTTGACGATTGTTAAGGAAGATGTGAGAAAGTTTAGAGAAAGTAGGAGGAGAAAGAAAAAGGAAAAAAAAGGTTTTTTTAAGTGAAGTTGAACTTGATGAAGGGTATGAAGATATTGAAAAAGGCAAAAAAAAATAAATCAAAAAGTAAACTAACAGAGGATGAGCCATACTATGACAGTTTTGATTGTGATAGTTTTCAAAGTGATGAAGAAGAACCTATTTCTGTTGATGAACTTGAAGGAGGGAGTTTAAGGGGGAGAAAGAAGAGTGATACAGTGATATATGATTCTACTTGTGATGTTGTAATATGGCAGTGTGGATTGGTATTTTAAAATGTAAAGGAATTTAGAGAGGCATTTATAAAATATGTTTAAAAAAAAGGAGTTGAGTTAGACAAGTATGTGAATGAGAGTAGAATTATACAAGTATGTGAATGAGAGTAGAATTAGACAAGTATGTGAATGAGGGTACTAGAGTAAGAGTCAAGTGTAAAATGGTTGTCCATGGATGTTGTATGCAAGCTAGGATGGGAGGAGTGAAAATTTCACTATCAAGACCTTGCATTTATAACAATTAGATTCACAATAAAAATTTCAACGACCTTGCTTATAACAATTAGATTCACAATAAAAATTTCAACGACAAACTAAGTAAAAGAACAATATCAAATTACATATCAAACTAATGCCCAAATCAGTTTTAACATCCATCTACACTACAACTATTTTTCTTGTTTGTTGGTCTTCTTCAAAAGACCCAAATCACAGTATTCACATGGCTAGGGAATTCTGGATCATACCAATCGAAAAACTTACAAGGAGTTTGAAATAAGGACTTGCATTTCATAAAATCGAAGTTAAAAAAAGTTGCATAATAAAAAATTGGCAAATTAAAAACAAAAAAAATGAAACAATACATACCTCATAATGTCTACAACCGAGAAATCTAAGATAAAAATGAAGTATTACAATAATATTCTTAAGTAATATAAATATAAATATTACTTGAGTAAGCCTTCTCTAAATTAATTAGAGGATACATGAACCAATAAAATAAAAAATACTACAAAACCAGCAAGACAACTGAAAGAAAGTGTTTTCTATTTTTCTTTGGTATCTTCTCACTTAATGAAGTCACAATTGATCTAATAAGTGATTTAATTTGTCACCAAGTAAAGATAATACTTGGTCACCAAGTAAAGACAATACTTGGTCACCAAGTTGGATGACAAAGTAGTAGAAATGTCACATGTTAAATGTTATACTTTGGCTCAAAGTAACTAAATCTTTTGAAATAATTATAATAGTGCTAACGCAGTGTATGGTATTAGTTGTTTCATCTCCAAATTATTGACAACGTTAAAAACATCTAAATGAACTTAAATACACCTCGGATCTTGAAATACACCCCTGAATTCTCGTTAAATATAGGGGTGTTTTCAATGCTTTTCTCGACTTTTTATTAAGAGTCTATTGCTCCTGCAAGATTTTGAAACCACTTGTTATGTCTTGTGGTAGGTTGGGGTTGTATCTAAGTCTAGTTAGTCAAGTAGATGAGTGTTTTCAAGTCTATCAATAGTTCGAGGATGAAACTTATAATTTGTGCCAAGTTAAGGGATTTTTTCAATACTTCTATCTTTTAACTTCAAGATGAATTAGTTTTTTGTTTTTACAGCTTGTTTGACCACTATTTGATAGTCAAAATGATTTAAAGATAATGATTTGTTCTGTTGCCATGTTCTGCCTATGTTAATACAGAGGCTTTTGGTGGTTAAGTGTACTTTAACTGCTTAAGTTGTTCTATTACAATGAAAATCATTACATTAAACCAAGCGTGTTGCCGGATCTAGTATTTACATAAGCTGCTAAGGAGAACGAATACCGCATTTACAATTAGTATGTTATCTGGGATGTACAACAAAATTTGGCCCATATATTTGATACAGTACCATGTCCGTATGTATATATCTTTATGGAATGATGCGTGTAGGTCATTGTAAAATTTCACTGTAAATTCAATCTTCTTCCTCACTTCATTTTTTTTCTGTTTGATTTTTTCTCTCATTTGTCTGCTGGCCTTGCATTACAATACTCCCTTCAACGGTGAGACTTCTGCTGATATTTCCTATAGCTTGTTATCTTCTTTGAGCTTTTCTTATGGGGCTTTCTGTTTTTCTTCCTATGGTTCTATTCTTCTTGATTATGCGAATCTATACTTTAAATAATTTTAGAATCGATCATCAAATGTTATTGTTTTTTTGGACTAATGTCGGGAATGGATCCTCCCGTTAAATGCATGTTTTCTAGACATGTTCTCTTTCAATATGTA
Source organism: Solanum lycopersicoides (assembly GCA_022817965.1). Taxonomy (NCBI): domain Eukaryota; kingdom Viridiplantae; phylum Streptophyta; class Magnoliopsida; order Solanales; family Solanaceae; genus Solanum; species Solanum lycopersicoides. The sequence continues at coordinate 81,438,892 of CM040621.1, read as the reverse complement.
TGTAAGTTGTCTCATTCTGTTTATTATTCTAAACGAGAGATATGCTTATATTTCCAGTAAAAGATTGGGGAGCGACGGACCACCAGTATGGATTGTTATTGTCCTTTACCAGAAGATATTGTGGTTGATATTTTATTGAGGTTGCCAGTGGAACCACTCTTGCGTATCAAATGTGTGTGCAAGCACTGGTATGCTCTCATCAAAAGTGAGAGTTTCATAGAGAAGCATTTTCATCACAAGAACAATCGTTCCCGTCTCCTCATTTGCAACTTGATATTTGAAGCGGAAAAAGACATCGTCTTTCAGTCTGCTGTAGTCTCCTTGCTACCTGAAAAAATAGTTTCGGGTGTGACCCCTGAAAAAAAATTCTCTTTTATCTTCCAAGGGTCGATTATTTCAAAATTCTTGCTGGCCCAGTTAATGGCTTATTCTTAGTGCAGGAAATTTTTTTTGGACACGGTGACCGCTTGAGTTTGTGGAATCCTGCCACCAGAGAGTTCCGACCTCTGCCTCCTGCGCCTTTTGTGACTGAGCACTTCTTATGGAACTATGATCATGAATTTGGATTGGGGTTTGACCAGTTGACTCAGCATTATAAGGTTGTTTGGGTTCGAGTATTCTTTGAGAATCGGGGACAGGGACAGGGACAAGGACAGGGACAGAGACGGGGCTCTTACCTTCATAATTTTGTCTGTGTCTATTCCTCATGCGATAACTCATGGAAGAACCTACAATTCCCTTCCAGTTTTACCTTAGGTTTTCCCTATTCCGTCACATATCTCAACGGGATTTATTATTGGATTTGTAGGAGCCACAATAATAATATATGCAAGATTCAGTCATTTGCCATGGGCAGCCAACAGTTTGGGGAGATGCAAGGCCCAGATATTCCAGGTGAACACTGGGTGCGGCTGACATTGCGTGGAGACTCGCTTGCAATGTTAGTCAGTGATAAGTTTATGACATCCATATACGAAATGAAACAAGAGGGAAGTTGGTCCAAGGTGTTTACAGTTCAACCTCGTATAGATGCTGCTCATTTGCCTAAAGGTATTTGGGAGAATGATAAGATTGTTTTTTACCTCACAGAAACTTCACAACTGGTGCTATATGACCCTACAACAAGTCAAGTTACGGATCTTGGAATTCAGCTGAGGCTTATGGGATCTCGTGTTTTCAATTATCAGGAGAGCCTAGCTCTAATTACGAAAGGGAATTAGTCTCAAGACTAGGATAATACTGATCGATCAAATGAAGTAGTGCAACTATTTGTATTTGGTGGACGAATGCTGTCAAGAATTGAAAACCAACCCCCCCTGCAACTATTTGGTGGACGAATGCTGTCAAGAATTGAAAACCAATTCCCCCCCCCCCCCTGATCTTTCATATTCTGAGTAAACGGCTAATATATTAGCTGGATGAACCTATTATTATTGGGTTATTGGCTTCTACTCATTCATCATGTCGTATTTATACTTTGGTCATTGATAAGAACATAAAGTTTATTTGTTTCATACATTTGACTAGTTGCTGAATTATTGGCCAAATGTGTAATTTATCCTTTTATGCTAAGTTTGATAACATGGTAAAACTGCTGCTTGATTTCTTTCTTACGCTTTTATTCTATTAATGCATGTTTTCTAGATCTTTTCACATCAATATGTTTGTAAGTTGTGTCATTCTGTTTATTCCAATCAAATATTACCATGTAAAAGATTGGGGAGCAAACGGCCACCGCTATGGATGGTCATTGTCCTTTACCTGGAGATATTGTGGTTGATATTCTATCAAGATTGTCACTTCCGTTTCAAATATGTGAGGAAGCACTGGTTTTCTCTCATCAAAAGTGTGATTTTCAAAGAGAAGTATTTTCATCAGAAGAACAGTTGTGACCGTCTCCTCCTTTAAAGTAGCTTTGGCACAACACTTTTTCGTAAAGTATGTTGAATTCTCCTTGCTCCCTTAAAAAATAGTTCGGGGTGTGATCCCTAAACAAAAAGTTCTCCTTTACCTCCCAAGGGTCGGTAATTTCAGTTGTGTTGCTGGCTTATTCTTACTGCAGGAAAAAATTTACCCTCATGTCTATGCCTATGTCTGGGATGAACCGGTACGTGGAGTTTCCCTCTTGTCTATGCCTATGTCTATTCCTCGATTTGAAATGAGAGGAAACCTCGATTTCTAAACGAGTTCATGAAGAGTTTTTGAATATTATCTCTTTTAAGAGAACCTTTTGGTTTTGATGGGAAAATAGTTATAATGATCCACGGTAAGAAATAACAAAATTATTAAAATTGATTTAAGAATTTTATCAATCATTTTCTTCATCTTCTTTGCATGAACCCTCTTGTTTGAGTCCAACCGGACTCCCCTCTCTTGCATTTTCCTCTCTTCGAGTCAACCTCATCCGAGTCGTGAAAAGGAAGCAGCAGCAGCAGTAGCCTCGAAAAGGCTAAAAATTGTTAATTTTGGACTCTCAAAAGTCCACTAAAAATAGCAGCAGCCTCAAAAGGCTGAAGAACGAAGAGCAAAATTGGGTTAAACCCATAACGGATGAAGCAGCAGTACAACAATTTCAGCCCCCTAAAATGGTCGAATGTGGGCTGGAAATTGCAGTCATTTAATTCACTGTTTCCTTTTAGTTCCTCATAATTATGTTTCCCATAACCCATAACTTTTGTTAACCTTTTCTCTAACTTAGATGAATCCTTGGGAGTATTTTAATGACTCTTCTATTTCGTTATTTGTTTACTTTAAGTATTGAAATTTTCAAAACTCATTTAGTTAAACAATCTAAGCTTATTAGAATAACTTAAAAACCTTTCATGTTCTTTCATAGTTATTGAAAAGCTTTGATCCATATTTATGAGTTTGAATTAATTGTATAGTTCAAAAACTTGACCATCATTAAAAGTTAAGATTAATCTTGAGATTTTTCACAAGTGACAAGAGCTTTTTATCTAATTTTTAGAACAAGATTTTTTAAGTAACCTTTTTATAAAATTAGCCAAAATTTTAAATCCGTCGGTCAACCGCGCGATAGTGGATTTTCTAAGATGCACAAACGCTTCCTTAGAGAATGACTTGAACCCTTACCCGGCTCTGGTTTTATTTAAAATATTTTATTTCATAATTCCCTTTTAAATGGTTTTTCTTATTTTTTTTTTCCTAAAAAAAATTAAGTGGCGACTCCTAAAGTAGTTATTTTTCTAGAAAAATCAATAAATTTGCCAAAGTTGCGAAATTGGTTTTGAAACTTTTAGTTTTCGAAATTAGGTCGTAACCGATATGTGTGTGTTGTTTGTGCGATTTTCTAGTTATTTGTATTTTGAACAATTTATAAAATTGAATACATATTAAATTTATAACTTGTAATTTTTATGTGTTAATGTAGACGGTTTATTCAATTTTACTATTGTTTTTCGTCTTTTTATTTTAAAAGTTGATAGTTGCTTTTTGTAAAAACTGAAAATTGACATTTTGTAAGTGATCAATTTAATAAGATGACAATTATTTATCCTTAAATAATTTAATTGAAAAAAGGCAAACATGGTAACAAAATTATTCTTCACATATATAGCTAGTTAGAAGGTCATAACAAAAATAATATTGTCCAACAATTATTTATCTTAACCCAATTGCATAATAATTCAAAGGTATAATTAAAAATAAGTTTTTATAAGTTTAAATCCAAACGCAAGATAATGTGGGAAACAATGAGCCGACCACTTGGTAAAAATAATTCATGCTCTATTAATCCAACATTACTAATCCCTGCATTATGAATCTTTGTACCAACGACCCCTTAGAATCATTTGTACCCTCAATATACATTAGATACTACTCGAAAAACACAACTAACAACATGAATCAATCTCAAGAAAACTCCAACAACACAACCCACAAGAATTCACATGAATTTCATCAAGAACTCAAGAATTTACTTTCAAATCTAAGAACTTCACTGAAATTGAATCACGATTGGCGCGTGGGTGAACTAATCCAATGCTATGTGATCTCACATACCTTGTAGGGATCACCCCGACGAAATCCACAAGTTAACGCGATGATCTCGACGAATATTGAACGTTCTTCTCTTTTCTTCTCTTCTTTTCTCTTCTCTCAAAATCCTAACTCTTTTTCCACATGAGAAAACTGACTCAGTTCAGTTTAGACCCCAAAGTAATTACCAAAAACGAATTAAAATAAAAGGCTATCCTTTCAAAATCCGGATTTGGACTTTCCTTATTCCAACGACCCAATTTCCAAAGGGAATAACTCACTCACACGAACTCGGAAACGCGTAAACTTAGCGGCGTTGGAAAGATTATTCCAAGAGCTTTCCAAGCATATATGAAATTACACCTAACTCATCCCGAGATAGGAGTTATGACTATTTAAAGTTGACCAAAAACTCACTTGTCCTAAATCAAATTCCCAGATTTTCATTATTTCCAAAAATGACTATTTCTAGTTCTTAGCTTCTTCCTAGCTATTTTAATTTGCAAGATGTTACACGATACATGCTATATATGATTAATTGATCGAATTCGGAAAAGAAAAGGATTGCTAGTATGTTCTTTTATGTTAGGAATAATTCATTTTTTACTCTTATTAGCTTAAAAAAGAAAAAAACTATTTCCTTAAAAGAAGAAAGAGGATACTGGGTTTCTTTGTTTTTTTAGAAGATGAAAGAAGCAAATAATAGCGTTGAATAGTTATTAATAGCTATTGATGATGTTTAATGACTATTGAATACCCTTAGTGCTTAATGACTATCTAAATACACTTAATAATATTTTGTGGTTGGTGATAACTATTGATCATGGTTGTTGGATACCCTTAACGGTGTCAAATACACTTGATGATATTTAATGGTTGTTGATGACTATTGATCATGATTGTTGAATACACTCAACGATGTCTAAATACACTTAAAGGTATTTAATGACTATTAATTATGACTAGAAACATTTCATTTTCAAACCTTCCCTTCTAATGAAAAGTATAAATAGGGTGGTTTTTTTTGAAAATTTTCTTGTCATCACAAGACTTGATTGAGATAGTTAGTCAGCAATTAGTAGAAGACTGCAATCCTGGAGTCTCAAGGTCCCTGAACGAGTTGTCTGAAAGCTACAAAAGGTTTTTCGAAATGTATGCGTCCCCTAGTGATTACGAAACCAGGTCCCTCAGCAGAATAACAGTGCAGAAGTAAGTGCAGAAAATAAATAGCACAATATAAAACAGGCACAAGAGTTTTATTTGGAAACCTCCTTACTCAAGGTAGTAAAACCACGACCTGTCAAACAAGATTTTCAAACTGTTTTCACTAATCTTCTCAAGCAAAAGCGAAACACAGTTTACAACCACAATCGTGAGATTAACACCCTAATCCCACACTAAGTAATACTCCTATTACTTAACCGAGCCAAAGCAATAATCCTATTGCCCACTAAACCAACTAACTCTAGTTGATATAGACTTTAAGAACCCCCAAGGGTAACTCTAGCCACCAATTCCGATCTCCAAGACATGATCTAAGCAAGCAGCAACTTTGCTGCACCACATATCAACTACCTCTAGTTGACTTTCCTAGGTAACTCTACCCAAGAGAACACCAAAACAATGGTGTAAAAAGGCTTGACCAAATCTTAAAAGATTCAACTAACTCACTCTAGTTAATACGACTCAAACTAAATATTTAGACAAGCAAATGATTTACTATCCTTTATAACTTAGAAGTAGATTTACAATGTAAGCACATATGACACAAAGCTCAAAATACAACAAGACTCTTCTTCACTCCATCTGGTCTGCTTGTTGAGTTGAGCAGTTTTCTTCCTTGAAGATGACTTTCTCTTTGTAAGCCTAAAATTTTTGGTTGCCAAATCTTGAGTTTTTTCTACTGAGAAGAGACTATATAAAATTAACACAAACTCGTTGAGCCAACCCTATTGGCTTAAGACCTGCTGTTTAGAAAAGTTGTGCACCTACCACATCAGAGGTGAGAACTTTTCTGACATCTTGTCACCTTTTCATGTAAGCAATCTTGCAGGGACCAGGTCCCTTGCAATGTTCTTTGTGAGTTCTTGGAAGGCTTGCTGACTCACTCTCTTTTTGAATGAAAGAATTAATTTGTTGTTTGTCATTTTCATTAGCAAATACACATATATCACATGTACAGTATACATCTGCCGACTATTTTTTTTGGGGGATGGGCAGCTATTTATGTTATTTCCATAGGAAAATAAAACGATGAGAATTCTTAATAAAGAACTAGTTATTTAGTTTTCTATTGTTTTCATTACCAATCAATGAAAACAATAGAAAACTAAATAACTCGTTATTTACTATGAGTTCCATCTTTCCATTTTCCTACAGAAATAACATAAATAGTTGTCCGTTGATAAAAAATCGTCGGCAGATGTATACCGTACATGTGATATATGTGTATTTGCTGATTAAAATGACCCCACACCGGATTGAGACGAAATTTCTCGACTCCTTATAAGGTTGGGGCAATCCTTTCAGCTAGTTTTTGGAGTGTCAATCCTAATTTGACAGTATTGACTAGTGAATGTTACATACTTTTGACTGAGTGGGCAAATGTGTAATCTACTTTTTTGGCGTAGTTTGATAACATGTTAACACTTCTGCTTGATTTCTTTGTTGAACTTTTGTTCTATTGTTTCATGTTTTCTTGATTTGTCCTCTTTCAATATGATTGTAAGTTGTTTCGTTCTGTTTATTCTAAGCAAGAGATCTGCTTATATGTCCAGGTAAAAGATTGGGACGCAAACCACCATCGGTATTGATTGTCAGTGTTATTTTCCAGAAGATCTGGTGGTTGATATTCTATCGAGGTTGCAGTGGAATCACTCATGCGTTTTGTTATAGAATGTATATAGACTTAAATCTAGTCATATACATAGCTATATTTAGGTAGCAGGTTTATAGGAATCACTGCAGATTCATAGGAATCAATCTTAATTTCTTTCCTTACTTAGCACCTAATGTATTGTATTTATTCACTGCTAAACTATTGCTATGAGATAAGATCTTCCATTGAATTACATGGTATCAAAGCCTATTGGCTCCTGTCGTTTTGGCTGTGTTACGGAAGAAGTTTGGATTTCTAATCCACTGATTTAGAGTGGTCAGTCTGTGTCACTTCCACCACAGAATGAGGTGGAGTATATTTTCTGACCAAACCAGTCTTCTCTACCATCTGGGTGTGAAGCCAGTGACTGTCACACACTGCTCGTACAGTTTGCCTATTCATCACGTACCAGCACGTGAAGGTGCATGTTCTGGCTGAATTTGTTGGGCTTTGAATTTACGGCATCAACTCGTTATTTCCAGAGAATCTCAGGTCTGTTCTGGTGTTAAAACACGTCATGGAAAGTCTGTTCTTCACTTCCAGGTTTGTTTCTGCTCTTCGACATTGAATCTGGTCTGTGATTTGTGGTTCCGTGGCTGCTAGCTCCTACTTCAGTTCAGATAATTGGTGTTGTGTGGATAAAGTGCTGGTTCATGATTTCTTTTTCTGAACTACTTATTTGGGTATTTTATTGTTCATTGCTTGCTGAATCTACTGGTCAAATAGTCAATTTCCTTTTCTGCGTCGACAATTGGTTTCTTGGTTGATAAAATCATTTGACTCTGTTCATATGTGTTTGTGGGGTCACAGACTGACGCACATGCTTCTAGTTATACTTGTTGTTGATGACTTCATATGCTACTAAATATTTGGAGAAAATGACTGAAATTGTGACTCCTAAATCTTTGGATAAAAGAATTTTGGTTTCAGCAAAAGAGTTTGCAAAATTCTCGCAATATCAAAACTTACAAAAGAAATCTATTCCGGTTATTACCCTTGTTAGTCAGGAAAAGCATGTCTTATATCCTCTTCGAATAAATGGGTGATTGATTCATGTGCCACAGATCACATGACAGGTAATCCTAATTTATATCACGTGGAACACTTTCTCCTGTGACGGTTGCTGATGGTTTGCTCTGTAAGATTATAGGATATGGGATTGTAAAACCAACATCCTATATTACCTTGTCATCTGTATTAGGTCTACCATAGTTAGCCTTTAATTTGATGTTGTTAGCAAGCTTACACCTAAATTATTATATCTCGTTCTTTCTTGATCATTGTTTGTTTCGTGATCTGAAGACAAATAAAGTTATTGGAAAAGGACATTTATCTGATAATCTCCACATTCTTGATGAATATTGGGAGCTTCGATTTGCTGCCTGCTCTAGTGTCGTGTCTCCATTCGAGGCACATTGTAAATTGGGACATCCTTCTTTGCCTACGTTGAAGAAGCTTTGTCCTCAATTTCAAAATATTTCTTCACTGGATTGTGAGTCATGTCTATTTGCCAAACACCATAGTAGCTCAACAAATCCAAGGGTTAATAAGCGTGTGGAGTCTATGTTTGAGTTAGTTCATTCTGATGTTTGGGGACCATGTCCCGTTGTTTCCAAAACTGGATATAAGTATTTTGTCATATTTGTGGATGATTTCTCTCGAATGACTTGAATTTATTTTATGAAGAGTCGTTCTGAAGTGTTTACTCACTTTTGTGCCTTTTGTGCGGAGGTCAAAACTCAATTCAATACTTCGGTGAATATTCTAAGAGTGATAATGCTAAAGAATATATGTCAGAATTGTTCCAATCCTACATGAGACAACACGGTATTCTCCATCAGACTTCATGCGTTGATACACCCTCTCAAAATGGAGTTGCCGAGAGAAAGAATAGACATCTGCTTGAGACAACTCGAACACTTTTGTTCCAAATGAAGGTCTCTAAACAATTTTGGGCTTATGCAGTCTCTACAACTTGTTTCTTGATTAATCGCATGCCATAGACTGTTCTTGTTGGTAATGTGCCTTACAATGTTCTTTTTCCAAACAAGCCATCTATTTCCAGTGGAGCCTATGGTGTTTGGAAACACATGTTATGTTCGAGATGTTCGGCCATTTGTTACCAAGTTGGACCCTAAAGCATTGAAGTGTGTTTTCTTGGGTTATTCTCACCTTCAGAAGGGGTATTGATGTTATTCTACCGAGCTTGGTAAATATTTGGTGTCAAATGATGTGGTATTTTCAGAGTAGACACCATTCTTCTATGCACCTCCAAGTTCGACAACTCAGGGGGAGGAAGATGAGTGGTTAGTCTATCCAGTTACTCGTGCTGTGACAAAACAATCAGATGATGTCCTTCAATCTCTTAGTTCCCCTATTGAACACCATTTGACTACTGGGCCACATCTTCTACTCGTGTAAGACCACCATTTGTTTAAGTTTATTCAAGAAGACGAGAGATCGATGATACATGTTCTGCATCGGCTCCTTTGTTATCAAATCTTTCTTCACCCGATCCTTCAGATGATCTTGATCTGCCTATTGCTCTTCGCAAAGGTAAAAAGACTTGGCATTCAATGTATTCCATTGCTAATTTTGTTTCTTATGACCGCTTATCCTCTACGTCAAGGTTCTTGGTTGCTTCTTTAGACTCTATCTCTGTACCCAAAACAATGAAGGAAGCTTTGAATCATCATGGATGGTATGATGCGATGCTTGAGGAAATACATGCCTTAGAGGAGAATCACACGTGTGATTTGGTGGATTTACCTAGTGGGAAGAAACTAGTGGGATGTAAGTGTGTGTTCACAGTTAAAGTAAATCCAGATGGTTCTGTGGCAAGACTTAAGGCCAGGCTTGTGGCTAAAGGGTATGCTCAGACCTATGGGGTGGATTATTCAGACACTTTCTCTCCAGTTGCCAAACTTACTTCCGTCTGCTTGTTCCTTTCTCTAGTTGCTTCTGAGAATTGGCCTTTACATCAGTTGGATATCAAAAATGCATTCCTTCATGGTGATCTTCAAGAAGAAGTATATATGGAGAAACCACTCGGTTTTGTTGCTCAGGGGGAGTATGGGAGAGTGTGTTACTTGAAAAAGTCTTTGTATGGCTTGAAACAGAGTCCGCGAGCTTGGTTTGGGAAGTTCAGCGAGGTAGTCCTAGAGTTTCGGATGAAAATGAGAAAATGTGATCACTCAGTCTTCTACCGACAATCTGCAGTTGGCACTATCCTACTGGTTGTGTATGCTGCATTGTCATCACAGAGAGTGATTATGCGGAGATGTCTTCCCTCAAATATTTCCTGCATACTAGGTTTCATACGAAAGACTTGGGTCAGTTGAAATACTTTTTGGGTATAGAGGTGAATAGAAACAAGAAGGGAATTTTGTTGTCTCAGAGAAAGTATATCTTGACCTTCTCGCAGACACTGGAAAGTTAGCAGCTAAAACTTGCAGTACTCCAATGGTTCCCAATGTGCAGCTTATGAAAGATGACGACGACCTCTTTGATGATCCCGAGAGATACAGGAGGTTAGTTGGGAAGTTAAACTACCTTAGTGTGACTCGTCCAGACATTGCTTTTTCAGTAAGTGTTGTCAGCCAGTTTATGTCCTCGTCTACGGTCAAATATTGGGCAACTTTGGAGCAGATTTTATGTTACTTGAAAGGGGCGGAGCTACCCTTTATTAAGGGGGTTCCTTCGGCGGAAAACTATATTATTTATACATGGTTAAAATAAGTTTATATGTATATATAGTAGATGTCGAACCCCCTTCGGCTATTTATTTCTACAAATTATGAACACCCTTATTGAAAATTCTGGTTCCGCCTCTGCCTCAAGTTTGTCCTTTCATGCCATCTATCTCAAAGGGGTTTATTATTGGCGTTCATTGCCTGTATATGAGATGTACACGATTCACTCATTTGATATGGGCAGCAAACAGTTTGGGGAAATGGAACTCCTAGTTATTCCAAATGAACACGGGAAGAAGCATACATTGCGTGGCGACTCACTTGCAATGTTAGGCAGTGCTAAGTCTATGACATCCATATATGAAATGAAACAAAAGGGAAGTTGGTCGAAAGTCCTTACAGTTCAACCTCCTATAGATCCTCATCGGCCTTACGACATCTGGGAGAACGATAAGATCATTCTCAAAATCAGATGAACTTCTCAGCTGCTATATGACCCTACAACAAGTGAAATTGCAGATCTTGGAAATGATTTGGACCGTATTGGCTGTTGTATTTTCAATTACAAGAAGAGCCTAGATCTAATTATAAAGAGTGGATGAACCTTTTAGTATTGGGTTATTGGCTTCTACTCATTCATCATGTCCTGTTTATACTTTGGTCATTGATAAAAACATAAAGTTTATTTGTTTATAGTGTTTTGCTCACATTTGACTACTTGCTGAATTGTTGGCTAAATGTGTATTATTTTATTAAAATAAGCTTTAAGAAAGGGTGAACTTTGAAATATTATAGGAATATATCAAGCATTCAAAGTGGAAAAGTATTGACATTTGCTTCTGTGAATCTTCCATGGCTACTTGATGTGAGTGAAGAAGAAGAAAAACAATAAGAAATTAATATTGAGCTTAATTTTCAAGGAATCGATATGTCAGTCTAAGAGCACAGGACAGTTTGATTGCGTGAGTTGCTAAGTCTATTATGGAGGAAGACATCATAGTATGCTCTTTCTTATTAATTGGTGGAGATAATCCAGTATGGATGCTTGTCGTCCTTTACCAGAAGATGTAGTAGTTAATATTCTATCGAGGTTGCATGTGGAATCACTTTTGCGTTCCAAATGTGTGCAAGCATTGGTATCTTCTCATCAAAAGTTCTAGTTTCATAAAAGAACATTTTCATCACAGGAACAATCATGCCCGTCTACTCGTTTGTAACTCGAAAGTATCACATGAAGGACATGACATTGTAAAGTCTGTTGTATTCTCCTTGCTCCCTGAAGAAACCCCTGAACAAAAGACTCTCCTTCAGCTTCCGAGGGACTTTGGTTACAACTCATGAGTATGGGGGCATGAAAGCCGGTGAAGAATCCCTTGCTTATTTAAAACAGGAGTGAGCACACAAAATTCGCTGCCACCATCTGTTTGGATAGAATTTATGGTGGTATTGAATTGATTTTCAACTAGTCCCTTAAATTGAAGAAAAATATGTGAAACATCTGATTTCTTAAACATTGGAAATCCCCAAACAAAGCTATAGTCATCCACAAAAACAAGAAAGAAACGATGACCTTCTGAAGAAAGAAAGGGAGATGGTTCCCAAATATCCGCATACAATAATTGTAAAAACGAAAAACTTTTATTGCTACTAATGGAAAGATTTAATTTGTGTGATTTGCCAAGTTGGCAACTAAACTTTCAGCATTTCTATGCATTGTATAAAATGTGAATTGCATTGTATATATAGTACATATGTCCTAAATATTTTATTAAAGGAAATCTCTAAATAATTGGACGTAATATTTTAAAAATGATTTTGTTTTTACTTAATGCAGTCCAACAAATCTACCACTTCTTCAATGTCTTACAATGAACATCCGTCCATGTTGGTAGTTAGCGGAATAATTACATTCAATAGCTTATAAAAAACATCTCGATCAGATTGTGGTAGCAATGGTGATGTTGGTGGGCTGTTTATGAACAATAGTAGTTGTCCGAAGAGATTGTATGTCCTCCTTTCTGATAAACTTAACAACAAGCAAACAATTTGTTTTTGTTGTTTCTTAGCCCTTGTTTAATGAAAGAGGATTTGGAAATTTTGTTGATGATTTTTCCATTGATATATGTATGTGTGTATGTAAATTGTTGTATGGAAATGAGAGTTGGCCAGTCAAGAACTCCCATGTCCAAAATATGCATATTGTTGCAAAGATGCGGATATGGAGGTGGTCATACTCGAAGCGATAAAGATTAGAAATGAGAATATATGGGATTAGGTGGGAGTGGCCTCCGTGATAGATAAAATGAGGAAAGTATTGAAATATGTCAATTCAAACGAGAAAGCTAGATTTTGTTACCAATGTCAGAACCTATGGAAATAATGTTGAAATTAATCATCAATGTTTAGTCTTCCGAAATTATTTCTTAGTTTTTCAAGAAGTCTTTTTAGAATTTCATAATACATGTATCTAGTAAATTGTGATACATATATTTTGTTATTTGTGCAAGACCTTTGATTTACATTATTACTAGTATAAATAGAGATGTAGTTGATGATAGTAATCATCTCAAGTGACCTTAAGTAGCCTATAATAAACTTTAGCATTCTATAAAGATATTATTTTTCTTCCACATTTCCTACAAATTGGTATTAAGAGCAGGTTTCGTTCTTAATCTGGGGTTAGGTGAAGAAGAAATATGACATCCAAAACAAATGAAAGTGTTGATTCTTCAATTGTTCTTACTCCATTTTTTGATGGAACTGATTTTGAATACTGAAAGATAACAATGAGAACACATTTGAAAGCTGAAGGTTTGTGGACTATTGTTGCAAATGGTTTTGAGGATCCAAACAACGATGGTGATCTTACAACAACAAAGATGAAAAATCTTGAGGCTAAGTATCGTCAATATGCAAAACCTTGAGCAAAATCCAAATGGGAGTCTCAAGAGCATATTTTGCAAAAAACACTACTTGTGAGACTGCAAAGGAAGCTTGGGATTCTCTGGAAACTGAGGTGTATGGTACGAACTATAAATCTTCAAACTCTTAGAAGGAAGAGATCGTTTGAAAATTTGAAGATGATAGAATCTGAAAAAATAGATGAATATTGCACAAGAGTCATGAGTATTGTTAATGAAATGAGAAATCATGGTGATATATAGTAAAAGGAAAAAAAATGATTAAGTTTCGAAAAATCAATTAATCTCATGATTTAAGAGAAATCGACTTACCAAATTAACAGAGTCGCCACTTGATTTTTTCATAAAAATCAAGAAAACCAAAAATTATTTTTCAAAAGATTTAAACAGATAAAATCAATTGAAAAAAGGGTTCGAAGTTCAAATGTACATTCCGAGAAGGTGTTAGGCCCTCGAAATGCCCGCTAACTCGCGGTTGACCGGCGATTTGACTAAAAGACCTTTTAAAATAATTTATTTTTTAGATATTGACTAAATAAAGTAAAAACAATTTTTTTTATTTGTATTTACCAATGTTACCATTCTATTTTAATTGATTATTTTAAAGGAAAATGAATTTAGAAGGAATCTTCTAAAAGGGTCTAATAGTGAAAATAAAGCTAAATATAGAATATAAAAATAAATACGTTTTATTTAAATATAAAAAGATAAATGACTAACATTGGGGAAATTAATTAAGTCAAACCAAACTTTAACAAATGGAATGTAAGATAATACAATAGTAAAATAAATAAAGAGGAGAAGGGAAAAAATTTGAACTTGGGCTAAATTCAGTTGAAATGGACCTTTAGGCCCAATTTTCCCAAAATCTTGCAGCAATTTTGGATGGGATTCTGGCCCATTTCTCTCTTGAAAATCTGGTATACGTTTTGATGTATACTGATGTATAAGGCTTGTATACAATCCGTTTTTGTGTATATTAGGATATATACGGAATGTATGCTACCCCAGATAAAATTTCCACCACTTGTATAATTTTTTGACCTGTATATCATATATTTCAACTGTATATCAGTGTATACAACAGTATATTAGCCCTTTTCTAAGCCTTTGGAGACCTGCAACTTTATTTCCAGCCTAGATTTATCGATCTCAACCTGTACATCAGTTTTGCAGCTTGCGGTGGGGGCTGACTCGAAGGGAAAAGAGGATTCGGGGCCTTTATGGCCCATCCGGAATGCAAGCGAAGAAAAGGCTTGAGTCCAAATTGGACTCCATCGATTGTCACGACAAACGAAAAGAGGAAACGAATCAGCAAATGAACCAACTCTTCCAATAAACTCAAGAAAGAAAAACAAAATAGCGATTAGAATAACTTGGGGAAAATCAGAATATACACTCGATAATTTTATCCTTTTGGGCAATCCTCCTTCCTTTGAGCTAGCTTTTGGGGTGTGAGTTAGGCCTAAGACCTAATTTTACATGGTATCAGAGTAGGGCCCGTCTCACCCGATGTTGGGGCCCCCCGAAATCAAAATTGCCCACGCACCAGATGCTAAGCACTGGGCGTGAGGTGGGGTGTTAAAGAATGACAAAAGTCCCACATCGGTGGTTAATGAGATGGGTGGACTCCTTATAAGGCTTGGGCAATCCTCCTCCCTTTGAGCTAGCTTTTGGGGTGTGAGTTAGGCATAAGACCTAATTTTACACTTCACAATTAAACTGATAAACTTATTTCTAATAAAGAACTATCGCATGTTTGCATAAACCAAACATGCGATAAACCAAGATCAACAACCAAGATCAACTAAGGACTCAAACTGAGAAATACATCATATACGAATCTAAAAAACATGCTACTAATGCAATCTGATATGTCTAAATTAAAACTAACCACATAAAGTATCAAAAACAACTAGGAAGAAAAATACAAATTTTGGATACAATGCTACTGGAACACCAACCAATATTAAGACCAGATGCTTCACCTAAAGAGTTAAAAGTCAAAATTCTAAAAAATAAGACAACCACTAACATAAAGGAAGTAATAATTCTTTTTAACAAAATAAAAATAAAAATAAAGAGGAAAACATGGATATAGAACACTGTAAAAGGGTACAACTATGGATAGGAGGAATTGAAACCATTATGCCTACCCTGGTATCAATGGAACTATGGAAGCATAAAAATGAAAGAGGGCAAACCAACATGTAGCTCTTCATAATAATCGATGCAATATTTTC